>CM067360.1:97864128-98113489 GCA_034401795.1 Chaetoderma sp. LZ-2023a | reverse complement strand
GACTTCTATCATGGCATCAAATATAGTCAGCTTTTAATAGCTAAATGATAATGCATTTCCCCATTCCATGAACGATGCCTGAGTAGATAGTCTAAAATGTAGGTTGACAGTAGATGATGGTGCAGCTGTAGCGTAAATTCTAACAATAGTGCAGTCATTGAAAATGGTGATACTCTCATCTTTCAAAGGAATATAAACAGACAATGGACATTGATAATTACGTGTTATAAATTGAGATAAGAATAGGCTCGATATGGAGTAAGTCGAGGCCTAGAAATTAGATTTCCAATATACAGAAATCAGAGAAATAACTCGCACAATCTAGTATACCAGTGTGATGTAATACAGCCATTCAGATGAAAAAATACTTTGACACTAATTTAGCAGGTAAAGCTTTAATTCAAATTAATTTCAAAATATTCAACATGATTGTTATTACATCATAATAAATTGGTTGTACATGTATCTATGGACTCCTACATGATGCCAATACTATCTCATAAGGGGAATTCCCCATGTTTAAACCAGATACTATATGTAAGATTTCTAAGGTTCAAACCAACATTAACATGATCTTCAAGAGCAAGTAATCATGATATCAATAAAGGAACATATCAGAAACTGATTGATATGTACATCTTCTGCCATAGTCTCAGTAAAATACAACATTTGAGATTACATGGGTATCCCTTTAGTTCAACTCAGTTGTCATAGAAAATAAGGTCTTGAGTTAGAAGATAGCGCTATCAGCCACCAGTCTTAGCCATTTATAAATGGTCAAGCTGACCAGAACCGTCGTCTACAGTGGTCTTTACAGGCCAAAAGTGGATTATTTTTGAAAATTTACCACTGGAATGACTGTCTCAATAAGGTTTTAAAAATAATCTGTAAAAGAACATTTCTTAACCAATCTTGGCCATTAAGTAAAGGAGCGGCATCATTTGGCAACCAATGCCAGCTGGTCATATCATGAGCATAGTTTGCCATAGTGTTATTATTTATATCATATCTGTATGCAGTTATATCTCGTGAGTGATACATGTGTCTCTGTATGGTCATTAACCCTTTGAATCCCAAATACCACAACACCAAAATGGTTTGCGATTTAATACATTTTTTGTTGAATATTGTGACACTAACCTGACTGGGAGCTGTTGCTGCCTGTGGCAGCAACAGCTTCCTTTCAAGTTAGTTTCAAAATATTCAACAGCTTAGCTGTAGTTAGTCCCCCGACATCATCGATGAGGTCTATAGAAACAGGCCCCATCCGTGAGTGTGTGCGTCCGTCCGCATTTAGTTTCCGTTCGATAACTTTGGTTAGCTTGAATGGATTCATTTGAAATTTGGTATGTCAACTCGGTGGGGATTGCATATCGGCAAAATGTGCCCAGACACAACTGATTTATCTCCCTTGTTGGATTAAAAAAATTGGTGTTGTACTTGAAAGCCCTGGTCGGGTGATGACTGTCACCAGAACTGGTCTTTTATTACCTTGAAATTGAATTCTGCCAATTCCAGTTTCAGAGGGTTAAAGTACAATCTTTGGATTAACATGTCATTGATTATCTTCATATTTCTACTCGATACATTGATGCTAGCAATTGTAATATTAAGATGTCAACTTTTTTGTAATGCTGATGATATGTTTAATTTAAGACTGCGCGTAAATTTTGGCGTGATTTATCCTCAAATACACATAGTCTGTGGACTTATGAGTAGCGAGTACATCCTAGGCCTAATGTGAGAATTATCACCATTTGGTTACAAAATAACCATTTATGCAGTATTTTCTACCTTGCTGGTGCTTGTATTATTCATTTAATTCTTCTACCCTATGTTCATTTTCTAAACCGTATTGCTAATTAGTTGTTGTTATCTAAATAAGCAACAACAATCAACGACAAATAATTGAAAAAAAATCTTTGTCGTTTGTTAGAGATTTGCCGTTCAGAATTAGTATTCCTTCATACTACTGTATATGGGACATAGATTAGATTCAGAAATTAAATACTATAATTTGTATTTTGCTTTACAAATTAAACAAATGTGACAATCAATGGTAGAAGTTTTCAGCTGTTTTCTTTTAATAATGGTTAATATTCAGATATTTACTGTTGTCAAAACGGTCTATAGCCGACAGCATGGGCCATCAAATATGCTTCTAAACCCGTTAATAACCCTTAAAATCCCAACGCCTCAATTTCAAGACAACTATATATGGAAGCTGTTGCATATTTTGAAACTAATTCAACTTGAGCCTGTTGCAAGATATTCAACAAAGTTTTTTTTATCCTAAGCAATTTGTGCTTCGTGGTCTGTAAGAATTAAATCATTACGGATAAATGTCCATTTACAAGCCAAGAGAAGAGCATTTTTGAAAGTTTACCCATGGCATGACAGGTCTGGTTATCGAGCTAGTCATTCCAGTGTTAACATTTTTTAATTAGTCTTCTTGGTCTGCATATGGACATTTTTCAAGACCACTGCAATTGTCAGTTTTGTCCAGGGTGACGAGTAAATGTTAAATAACTGTCATGGGTAAATAGCCGTTGGGGCACTAAGATGGTGACCCCAAAGCAGGTGTCCATTATAGACAGGGTGGAGTATAAGGTGGTGTATACGTAAATTCATAAATGTTTTGAAAAGAACTTGGCATCGAGATTGAACTCTGTTAAATTATTTTCAAATTATTAAGAAGCTTTAAAATGTATTTTCTTTGAAGCAGTGATCACCACCATTACTATCACTGCCATCACCGGCATCCCCACCACCTATCCTGCTACTATCACGACTTAAATACTAGTGCTATTTCTGTTTATTTTGCTGATAATACAGTAGTTTCAATCCCTGTTCCATTTCATCGGCCAACAACAGTATTACCTCAGTAGATTCCAGTTCGAGATACAAACAGTATATGTTAACATTTCAAACTGCCGTTTAATTGACAATGCCAAGAATATTCCATTGTTAACTGATTATATCATCATAGTTCATGCATGTAGAAGAGTTATCATTATCATACACTGAACTAATTATCAACTCTAGGAGGAACTCACTTCTATATTCGGCTCTACATTTATTAGGTGGTTTCTTGAGAAAGTTTGGCTTTATTAAAGTGTGCATGACACGACTGGTATAACTTTGGATAAATAGATCATAAAATACACACAGGCTCGCTTGAAAATTTCTCGGTTAATAACAAAAACAACTTGTGTTCAATATCTGACAGACTGCCACCAACGCGCTGATCGATTCCCAACTCAAAATTTATCACGTGTATGGGACGTAATCACGCTCATATCTTTGCTCAGACGGTTCTTATAAGACGACATTTATCTCCCTTTCTCCATAATTTCAATGAAAATGATCAAAATTTTCGCGATTTTCAACACCTTTGATAACCAATTTAGAGGAAATCGGTCTTTAATAAAAAAATAAACATAAACGAGCGTATTCAGTAAGAAAAACTAGAACCAATTATCGAGTGTACACTAAAAGTAATTTTGGCGACCGCCTTCGATATCTGCCGTTGTTTACTATTGATTCCTATGCAGGTCTATGCTAGCCATAACCGGAGTGACGTAGATACTGTTGGCTTATCCATTGCCAGAATTGAAAAAGTTGAAGTCAAAATTCCTGTTTTGCGCCTTTTCAAATTTGCATTTCTTGCTTATTTCTTAGTGTATGCCCGCGCAATTTATATGTGAGAGACGGATTTTGATTGTATTTCAACTATATGGTATATATGTCTATTATTGTGTTGGCATACATACGTTAAGCCTTTAAGCATTCAAACTCCAGTCTCTCAATTTCAAGAGATCTATTTTGGAAAGCTGTTGAATACTTTGACACTAATTTGCCTGGGAGCTGTTGCTGTCATAGGCAGCAACAGCTTTGCTGCCATAGGCAGCAACAGCTCCCAGTCAAAACAGCTCCAAGTCAAATTAGTTTCAAAATATTCAACAGCATATTCCTAACATCATATTAGTCAATTCTGCTGTGTGAGAGTTAAAGGGTTATCGTATTATGTCTCATTTGATTTATCTTGAACAGACGTGTGGGCTAGTCTAGACATACCTAGAGCATGTGTGTCTACTACTGCTGCCATCATCACCTTACTACTACTACCACTACTACGATCCCGCTACCACTACCACGATCCTGCTACCACTACCACAATCCTGCTACCACGACCACAAGCCTGCTACCAATACCACAAGCCTGCTACCACTACCACAAGCCTGCTACCACTATGATCTACTACTATTTCTGGTGTTACTACTACTGCTGCTTCCACTGCTGTTACTGTTGCTGCTACTACTTACTACTGCTACTACTTACTGATGCTACTACTTACTGATTCTACTACTGCCCTGCTGCTACTTACTACTGCCGCTACTACTACTACTACTACTACTACTACTACTACTACTACTACTACTACTACTACTACTACTACTTAATTGAATTAATTCCAGTAACCATTAAATAACTTAATTTGCTCATAATTATATTATAATACTAAGCAAATGTATTAACTATTTAATTGTCAAGCCTGCCAAAACAGCTCTTTTAATGGTTAAGGGAAAGGTATTTTTGAAAATGTGTCACTGAAATGGTTGGATTCATAACCGAGCCAGCCATTCCAGTGCTAAATTTTCTAAAATGAATCTGTAAATGAATATTTTCTATGAGAAAATTGACATTTTCTAGACCAGATTTAACCATTAAAGGATTAATAATATTATTAATTAACTATGAGGCTATCTCTTAATGGCATTATACTAGCTCACCTGTACTTCATAAATATGCTTAGTGTTGAAGTTTTGGTCAAGATGTAATAAAACTGTGTGATCATACTTTTCTACCAGTCTGTATCAATTTACAGTAGCATTTAACTTTCTGAAAACTGAGTCGGTCATTCCAGTGGAAAATTTTCAAAAGTCCTTGCCCTACAAATGGGCATTCAGTAAAGAACTATTTAGATTTTCTTAACCAATTTTGATCATAGATATTTAAAATATTATGTGAACTGGACATGTGAGCCAGATATCATTGGTAGATTTTCAAAATTTAACTTTTTTCTATCTAAATTGAAGTTTTAAAATTAATTAATTACCTCCCTTTAATTGACAGTGCTTTACACAAGTGTTTTTATGTACAGAGAGGTGTATCTCCTATTAATTTTTAACCCTTTCACTTAACAATCCCTCATGTCTCATTTTCAACGAAACCATCCAGGAAAACTGCTGAATATTTTTGACATTAATTTGACTGGAAGCCGTTGCTGTTATGCAGCAATGGCTTCCAGTCAAATTAATTTCAAAATATTCAACAATAAGTTTTTTTATCGTAAACAATATACTTTTTCAGAGATTTGTCCGTGAAAGGGTTATTAGACAGTTGTGGATGTGGAAAATGTAATTTCCACTGGTATTACTGAGCACTGGCTGTTTCCTCTGATCACAATTATGTTAAAAGAAAAACTGTTACGCAGTTAGTAGAAGAAAGCCAGATGTTCATTTTAGAAAGATTGTCACATCACCATATTCACAGACCTGTCCACCTGTCTGTTGGACCACAGCCACTTGTCTGCCCCTCTCTCTCTCTCTCTCTTTCTCAAGTACTATTGTTAAGTTTGACTTGGTATTAAACCGATGGTTATGTCATTGGAGATGTTCTATAAGTATAATTTTGCTCACCGTTTGTTTTCTCTGACCAAGAGTTCTCTCTTTTCGTGCCTGTGGAAAGAAAATTTGAGAAAATATTTTATACGCTGTTTGACTATCTTTCGTACTTGCCTCTGACTTTCTCTTGCCTGTGAAATTTACTGTTTCATGTAAGTTGTCACATTAAACTCTCATGTATCTAACTAACCGTTTTTGTTATATTTTTTGTACAGCTAATAAGTTATGATGTCCCATCAGTTTACCAAATCAGCGGACACGCTTTCACCATCACACATTTACCATCCATCGAGAAGTGGACATGGTGGAACCACCACTTATCCAAAATGAAATCACACAAGATTGGGACACGGTTCACACACAGAATGAAATTCCAGACCATTTTCAGATCTAATTTATTATCAATTTCCAGATCCATTTGATGATGTCTCCACAATTTAGTGCGCATTGCAGAAAAATACTTAGAAATATTATCTGCATTATATGAGAGTGAGAATCACAGCTTAAAATATTTGCCCATACATTTTCCTAACCAGGGAAACAAAATGTTGAACTTTCCTGTTGTCTGTACATGACTTGAAATTCAGTTGTGATTATTTGCTGTGCCTTTAGCAGGTGCATGCACAAGAGCTCTGCATATAATGAAAACCAGACTGGTTTCATCATGGGTGAGCATAGGCATTATAACACGCATTCACATTGCTAACTCTGTACCGAAGATGGTGTAAGCAGGTGTTAAACCCTGTACTGTAATGTACTATGGTACGGTATGCCATCATGATTTAAGGATGTTGCACTGATAGGCCTCGACCTTACAGAGAAGAACACTCGGCAATGTCCTGTTAAAGCATTCTACCATCCAAGTAAAGGTGTGGTGTATGTTTTCTTAATGTGCAGGCCTTTGCACACTTGAAATGATGTGTTTTCAAAGTTTCATCCCTGATCACTATGGTCTGAGTAGGCATACCCAGTCAGCAAAGACAGGCTTAACTAGAGTGCTCGCTGCTGTGTGTGCATCGTGATCAGGGACTGCAAGTGCTTCCACAGATTTTATGGATTTATGGAATTATCTTGTATGACAATTATTAGCTCATCTGGCTTTTCAATGGGAAATTAAAATGTCTTGAGAACTACTGGGCCGATTTCAATTATATTTGGCAGGATGCATCCTTACGGCATAGAGATTCAAGTTTGTTCAAATGAAAGCAATTGGCCAATTTGGCCAGCGGCCATCTTGGATTTCAGCCTATTTTAGGAAATGTCTAAAAATCTTCTTTTCAGAAACCGCTGGGTGAATTGATTCAAAACTCATGAAACATCATCTAGGGCAGGAGGTAAGCCAAGTTTGTTCAAGAGGACTTAATTGACCAAATGGTTGGTGGCCATCTTGGATGACCTAGTTTTCCCCAAAACGATCTCTAGAATGACTGAAGTGATCAGGCCGAAATTGGGGAGATCTGATTAGAGACTAAGGGCCATTAAAGTTTGTTCAAGGGAAGGTAATCCGTAAAAAAAAACCCCATGGCTGCCATGGACCGATCAAAATGTAGCATACTTGGCGACCATATTGAATTTTTTTATTTGATGGATTTTGAGGCTGAAATTGGGTTTATATATATATATATATATATATATATATATATATATATATATATATATATATATATATATATATATATTAGTGGGTATTCTGATTTCATATTTGCCATTCTTGAAACTGTCAGATAAATGGTTTGGCAGACATCTTGGATCTTGGTCGATTTTTTGAAATGTCTAAAAATCTCAGAAACCACTTGGGGATGAATTAAAAATGCATGAAATATCATCTAGGGCAAGAGCTGCACCAAGTTTTTTCAAGGGAACTTCATAGGCCAAATGGCTTGGTGGCCATCTTGGATAACCTATTTTTTGCCAAAACAACTCCAGAATCATTGACCGGATTGGGCCGCAATTTGGGCGATATGATTAGGCACTGAGTGCCATTAAAGTTTGTTCAAGGGATTGAGGTACATCAGAAACATGACCGCAGTGGACCAATCAAAATGTTGTGTGTTTGGCGGCCATATTGGACTTGCAAAAATGTCCACAAACGCATTTAAAAGACTAAAAAACCACCCACCAACAATTTTTACAAAAATGGATGGTGCTTCAGGTGAGCGAACAGGCCCCTTGGGCCTGTTGTGTTGTTATTACCATAATGAGAAGTTGGTAGAGGACTAAGAATGTCTATGGGTATTTTCTCCATTGGCGCTCCTACAATGCATTTTCTTAGCACAGCATGCTATATTTTAAGGCCTTGTTTTTGTATAGGTATTTAGGTATGCTGATTCCAAATTTGCCACTCAAAACTGTCGGATAAATAGTATGGTGGCCACCAAAAACTCCCATACTAAAGCAATAGGAAATGAAAAATAATTTCAATTATATTTGCAGAAAGCATCCTTAGGGCATAGAGATCTAAGTTTGTTCAAATCATATCGGCCGGAGTCCATCTAGGATTTTGGCTAATTTTCAGAAACGTCCTTAAAAATCTGAGTTTTACTACCTTAGTGGTTTAATGGGTTACCAGTCGGCGTGATTGATACCAATAGGATCCATACAATGTAGTTGGTGGATCCAGACTTTCTCACGATCCTTCTGGGGGAGACGTTGCTTTTAGGATCATGGCGGAGTACTTCTATGATCCTATAGTTTAGTGAATGGTGGTTGGTAAGATTAAAATGAATGGCGACAAGTGTGTCTTTCTTATCTAGCCATATTCACTACCAATGTAATAATTTTTCATAATTTTGAAACTCCAAGGTGACTGGTGAATATTTTGAAAACTGAATTACCTGGAAGCTGTTGCTACCTGAGGCGGCGGCAGCTTTCAGTCAACTTAGTCTCAAGATACTCAACAGCTGGTGTATCTGAGTCCTTCTAATCTGAGACCATCCATCACCACCAGATAACCATAGCTAAGCTCCACCTACTCTATACATGTGTTGGAATCGACTGATATTTCATGGATCCAGAATTTCCACAAACTCATTATAAAGTAACCATACGTTGTTGATTGTTCTGAAAGTTAGTTTGCCTGGAAGTTGTTGCTGCCTAATGCAGCAACTGCCTTCAGTCAAAATAAGTTCTGAGATGTTCAACAGCTGGCCCATATGAATACTCTTAATCTGAGATATTAGGACCCACAAGTTTATATGATCACAACAAAACATTATATAATTAATTACTTGTTACCTTATCCACTGTATTCACTATATCATGTCAATGTTTTGTGATAACCTTGTATAGCTTCTCTGTCTATGTATGCTAACACCTGCAGACCTCACAAACATTATGTGACTAATCTGACAGGGAGCTGTTGCTGTTCATACTCTCTCTTAGCCAAATTATAACTATTTTAGACAATATTTTCCAACGTCAACATTCCACCACAAACAGGTAAGCCTAGCTGAGCTCCATCTACTATTTATGTGTGCTGAAGTCAATTTATATATTTGAATACTGAATTTCCAGAATCCCAATTTCGATTGAAACTCGAGGTGGGCTGATGAAAATTTTTCAAACTTCAAGCTATCTATAGAGGTAGGCTGGTTAATATTTTGAAAACTGAGTTACCTGGAAGACGTTGCTGCCTAAGGCAGCAACAGCTTTCAGTTTACTTAGTTTCAAGATACTCAACAGCTGGCCTAGATTAGTGCTTCTAATCTGAGACCATCCATCACCACCAGGTAACTCTAGTTAAGCTCCACCTACTCTTTACGTGTGTTGATTTTCCAGAATCTCAAGATCAAGTAACCATACAGCATACATGGCTGTATGTGCATATATGCTATAACTATTGCTTCTACTTCATAGGTGATTATGAATATTACAGCCACTGAATCATAAGGAGTACTGTTATCAGACAGGTCAAGTCATGGTAATATCTGCATGTTATATGTTGCTTTCTTTTGATAAGTAATCCTTTTTACTTGTCAATTCTTAACCTTGCTGCCAGCTGACCTGCTTCAATATTTATTTTGCCCAAGTGGACTGCGCTTTTCTATCTCATGTCTATTTATAAAGCTGTCCAAGATTATCTTTGTTTTAGTTGATTACCTTATCCACTGTATTATGTCAATGTTTTGTGATAACCTGTATAGCTTCTCTGTCTATGTATACTAACACCTGCAGACCTCACAAACATTATGTGACTAATCTGACATGGAGTTGTTGCTGTCCATACTCTCTTAACCAAAATATAGCTATTTTAGCCAATACTTTCCAATGTCAACATTCCAGCACCAACAGGTAACCCTAGCTCAGCTCCATCTACTATTTATGTGTGCTGAAGTCAACTTATATACTTGAATACTGAATTTCCAGAATCTCAATTTCAATGGAAACTAGAGATGAACTGATGAAAATTGTGAAGCTTCAAGGCAACTTTAGAGGTAGGCGGGTGAATATTTTGAAAACTGAATTACCTGGAGGTTGTTGCTGCCTGCAGCAACAGCTTCCAGTCAACTTAGTCTCAAGATACTCAACAGCTGGTCTATATGAGTGCTTCTAATCTGAGACCATACATCACCACCAGATAACTCTAGCTAAGCTCCACCTACTCTATACGTGTGTTGGAATCGATTGATATTTCATGGATCCAGAATTTTCACAAACTCAATATATAAAGTAACCATACAGGTAGGCTGGCGATTATTTGAAACTTAGTTTGCCTGGAAGTTGTTGCTGCCTAAGGCACTCAACAGCTGGCCTATATTAGTGCTTTTAATTTAAGACCATCCATCACCACCAGGTAATTCTAGCTAAGCTCCGCCTACTCATTACGTGTGTTGAAATCGCTTGATATACAATTCTTATTTTTAGAATCCCAACATCAAAGTAATATCAAAGTAACTATAAGGTAGGCTGGTGAATATTTTGAAAGCTGGATTGCCTGGAAGCTGACACTGCCTAAGGTAGCAACTGCTTACAGCCAAAATAGGTTTTTGAGATGTTTAACAGCTGACCTATGACTAAGCCGACTATTGCTGCCCATATTTCCTCTTAGCCAAATTAGAACTATTTTAGCCAATGTTTTTGCAATGACAACAGTCCATCACCAGCAGCTAACCATAGCTCAGCTCTACCTATTATTTACTCCTTTCGGTTCATGTCTATTTTTACAAAGTTGTCCAAAATTATCTTTGTTATGTGTTGATTATTCTATCCACTGCATTATTTCAACGTTATGCGATAACTTGTATAGGTACTCTGTATATATCATCTCCACCAGGTAACTCTAGCTAAGCTCCACCTACTATTTTGCGTGTGCTGAAATCGATTTATATATTTTGAGTCTAGCTTCCAGAATCCCAATTTCAAAGTAACTATATAGGGAGGCTGGTGAATATTCTGAAAACTGGGTTGCCAGGAAGCTGTTGCTGTCTAAGGCAACAGCAGCCTTCAGTCAGATTAGTATCTAGATATTCAACAGCTGGCCTGAAGGAGTGTCTGGCGTAAGCATTAACACCATATTTCCACAATTGCTGCTATCAAACATCAATACAGTTACTGTGCCAAGATGAGGAAGCCACTCCATAGTCCATTGACTACCTAGACCTGGGTGTCATCTAATCTTTCTCTTCGTTCTCCAATCTTCCCCTGCCAAACCCTAATGCCTGCCAGGTTCCCTTGCTCAACCTATAGGAAACCAGTAAAAAAGAACCACAGAGCACTATTATGCGATTTATGTAATACCTGGATTCACTTTAAATGCTCCCAAGCTCAAAATTTCTGACTACACCCATCTTGAAACCAATAACAAATCATGGTGGTGCATCAACGGCAACAAATTACTCTTCCCCTTTAATCACTATGATAATGATACACACTATATGCTTGCAATTCTAAATCCACATTACAAATACAATCATATGGAAACATGGACCAGCAAATTATAAACCCATTTACACTAAATACATGCAAAACAAACCTGACTGGCAGCAGAACAGACCTAAACATAACACCACCATCATGTGACTACATTCTACAAAAAACATTCAATGACAATTTAATAGCATCTAAGGAACATGTCACCTTTTCACTCTTACATGCCAACATACGATCACTCCTGAGGAACATTGACAGGTTAAGCTGCCTTCTAGAACTGAGTGCACATGAATTTGGAATTACTGAGACATGGCTAAAAGCAACTTCACCTACTAACATTGTAGATATAAAAAATTACACGTTTATTGAAAAGCACAGAAAAATTAAAAAGGGTGCTGGTGTAGGCATGTACATCAAAGATAATATTCAGTACAATGAGCGTGAGGATCTTTCCGTTCTGGACCCAAATTTTGAATCATTGTTTATAGAAATCCCAACAGAAAAAGGAAAAAATAAAATAATAGGCACTATCTATAGTGCACCAAACAGCGACAAAAGAAAATGTATTGACCTACTAGGAGCAACCTTAGATGATATTCAAAAAGAAAACAAAACGGTCTACCTCATGGGTGATTTCAATATTGACCTGATGGAACAAAACTGCTCTCATTCACAAAGTTTTACAAATTTGCTAAATGCACATTCCTTTTATCTAAACATAACTAAGCCGACCAGAATTACTGAGTTTGGCTAGAACTATTGATAATATATTCAGTAATAATATCAGTTTCATCAACAAAACATATTCAGGAATTTTCGTAACAGACACATCAGATCACCTACCAATTTTAATCCTCGAAAAACAGGCAAACTACAGTAGACCATTTAAAAACGGAAAAATTAAGTGTTGAGAAATGAATCAGGTCAACATTGAAAAATTTAAAAAGGCCATGTATGAGGTAGACTGGAACGAAGTGATAGATATAGAGTCATGTGATGATGCCTACACCAAGCTCCACAACATATGCAGTAACATCTTTGAGCACAGTTTCCCCATGAAAGAAAATAAATTATTTAAGCACAACCCTACTAAACCATGGCTGACAAGAGGATTGATATCTGCCTGTCATAAAAACAGCAACTTTATTTGACATTTATAAAATATATAATAATGAGACAAAGTTTAAAAAATATAGAAATAAGTTGGACCATATAATAAAAACATAAAAAAGAACTATTATCAGAATAAATTTGAGCAGTCCAAAAATGATATAAATGAAACATGGAAAATCATAAAATGACTTGAATAAAAAAACAATAGAAAAGCACAACAGACCCAGTTTCTCTACAATAATAAGGTAATCACGGATAACAATGAAATTGCAAACAGTTTCAGTCAATATTGTGTTAACATAGGTCCAGATCTGTCAAAGAAAATCATATCTACATCAGGAATTAAATACAGGGATAACCTCACAGATACTTCCGCTTATCAATCCTCTTCATTTTTTGCTTATCCTGTTAACAATGAAGAAATCTTCACTATACTTAATTCACTTAATCCTGTGAAAAGTGCCGGCGTAGATGGGTTTAAATGGAGCATATTTAAACACTGCATATTTGATTTACTAACGCCACTCAACCATATCTGCAATCAATCACTAGTACAAGGCATATTTCCATCAAAACTAAAATCTGCATGTGTCACTCCAATATATAAAGCAAAAGGCTCGTCCAACTTCACAAATTACAGGCCTGTCTCAATACTTCCGCTTTTCTCTAAATTAATGGAGCGATTAATGTATAATTATCTAGAAAAAAAGGAAATTTTATATGCTTCACAGTATGGATTCCGCCAGAAACACTCAACAATGCTCGCACTAGTTGGAATGACAGAAAAAATAATTGAATCAATGGAAAAGAAAGAACATATACTGGGCATCTTTTTGGGCCTTTCAAAAGCTTTTGATACTATCAATCACAATATATTAATAGGAAAACTTGCCTATTACGGAATCCGAGGATGTGCACTTGCCTGGTTTCAGAGCTATTTAACTGATAGAACACAATGCGTGCTATTTAAGGCAACCTGCTCTGAAAACAGGAAAGTAACCTGTGGTGTTCCTTAGGGGTCAATTCTTGGCCCTCTGCTGTTTTACTCTATATGAATGACTTGCCCAAAATTTGCCACAATTTGTCACTAATACTGTTTGCCGATGACACCAATGCCTTTTGCTCCGCCAAAAACTTAGATATATTATACGAAAGAGTAATAAAGAAATGGAAGAAGTTATTAACTGGGTCAAAGTAAACACGCTATAATTAAATGTTGATAAAACAAACTACATGCTATTTTCAAAGTCTAGACAATCAAGAAACAATGGTATTCCAAAAATCTATATTAATAAAAAAGAAATTGAAGAAGCTCCTTTTGCTAAATTGTTAGGAGTT
Source organism: Chaetoderma sp. LZ-2023a (assembly GCA_034401795.1). Classification (NCBI taxonomy): domain Eukaryota; kingdom Metazoa; phylum Mollusca; class Caudofoveata; order Chaetodermatida; family Chaetodermatidae; genus Chaetoderma; species Chaetoderma sp. LZ-2023a. The sequence continues at coordinate 98,099,483 of CM067360.1, read as the reverse complement.
TATTTAGAAAAGAACCTGACCTGGGGCAAACAAATTGAGGTAGTCACAGCTAAAGTAGCAAGAGGCACGGGTGTCATTGAAAGACTAAAGCCATACCTAACACAAGCTACCATTAAACCCCTGTATTCCACATTGATCCTTCCACACCTAACATACTGCAATGCCATCTGGACTAACACACAAAAAACCAAATTAACAAAATTGCGAAGCATGCAGAAAAAATGCATTAAAATGTTTTCACAGCAAAGGGTCAAAACATCTTCAAAACACAAAAACTTCTTAAACTCACAGACATAGGCAAGTCACAGATGATCAACATTTCCATAGCCTTTCATCACAAAATCCTACCTAAATCTATAACCCACAGCTTTGCAAACAACATCGAAATCCACACATATAACACTAGGAACAAACATGATCTCCACATTAGATACACACGAACAGACACAGGGAAACGTAGAATTTCAGTTGGTGTCAAAGCGTGGAATAGTATAGATAAACACACACACGAAAAAACAGCCAGACTGGCACAGATACTGCTTGACTGTTCAGAGGATAGCCTCATACCTGAATTCTTGAAGCCACAGATTGAGAACCTAGCTAGGGGAACTTGTTATGCCCTTCACCAGGAGCGATTGTCTCTTATGAAGGAAGTCAACTAAACTGTGCCACTCTCACACAGATCACATGTAATAATTATGACTCATTAGTGATTAGAACCTTTCTACATTAAGCACTTCTTCTTTTCGATCGCTGGTATCACACTTGGAAAGCCGTTCTCAAGATGAAATCTGCGGTTTTCTGCAGTTCTTCCACAGGCCCATACAGCTTTTCAAGAAAAGAGGTTGACAAAGGCCAGATCTCTTGTCTCAGCAGCTGATACGTACTGCAACATTGAAGTATGTGCTCTGTGGTCTGTTCTGCTTCTCCACAAGGACATGCGGGCGATGTCGTCGATGTCGTAAGGTGGAACCGCCTGTACATGTGTTGGTTTAGTATGTTGTGTCCAGTTCTGAGACGAATATTGTCACTTGCTCTGGCCTCGAGAGATGATGGTAGGCATCTTCTGATTGAGGTGTTCTATAGAGTGACTTGATGATAGTCTTCATCTCTGTATAGGTAACCATGTTTTCTGTCTGATTCTCTTCTGCACCCACCTTTGCCATCTTGTCTGCTTCCTCATTTCCTTGGACTCCACAGTGTGAGGGGATCCACTGCAATGCTATCCGAAAGCATTTAATGGTTTGTAGTGCTTCTTCAAGTTGTGGCAGCTTACCTTTGGTGATAGCCTCAAGGACGGAGTGGGCATCAGATAAAAAGACAATCTGTGCAACAGGGTCTGCTGTTCTGCTAATGGTATTAGCTGCATGAATCAGTGCTTCGACTTCAGCTCTGTAGTTTGTGCAGTGTTTGCATGTCGGTATTGCAGCTGCCTCATTTTGTCCGTTTGGATACTGTTTGTGCAGTCCAGCACCTCCGCTCCTAAGTGCATCTTTGGCTGATCCATCTGTGTAGATCCTTATCCATGTCTCCTGAGGGTACATTTCTTCCAGCATGGCTAGGGTCAGGGCCTTCTTGCTCACATCACTGTGTCCATCTTTGGTGGTGAGATGAAGTACTGTGGTGCGAATAGCTATGCTCTCTAGTTTGTTTTCCCAGGGTGGAGGATCAAGTGTGTGGTTTGGGTCTTCTATTTGTGCTGGCAACATTTCTTGGTGTTTCGTTTGAAGTGCTTTTGTCTCTTTCTCAAAACTTGATCTTTTAAGTCTTCCTGATGACAGCTGTGCTTGCCTGATCTTCATCGGGTGGTTGTTGAACGATTTGAACTTTGCAGCTTGGATCAGTGCTTTGCATTCCCTTCCTTTGCTAAGTGGGGGGATGCCTGCTATCTGCTCCATTTTTTTCTATTGGTGTTGATCTCATTCCACCAGTGATGCTGCGCAGTATGTCTGCTGGTCCTCATACTCGAGTGGAGTACCGCCCAGTGTCAGATTGCCAACCTTGGTTTTGATGGACAGTGAGAATAGCATGGCTGATGATTTTTCTTTGTTGATGCTAATACACCAGCGATTGGCCCAAGCTGTAATTCTGTCCAAGGCGAGCTGCATTCTGTACGTGGCAGTCGTTGTGTACTCCTCGGTGCACAAGAGTATGAGGTCATCTGCATAGAGGGCTGCTTGGATCCCATTGGGCAGCTCTGCTACAATGTCATTAATGAAGAGGATGAACAGAGTTGGTGATAATACTCCGCCTTGTGGCACCCCATGTCTCAGCAATACATTCTGTCCAGATTGTCCATCCACCAGCACCCTAGCTCTGCGATTGTTTAGGTATGACTTGGTCCATCGGAACATGTTGCCACCGATGCCTGTGCGCCGGAGCTTCACGAGGAGGCCATCCTTCCACACCTTGTCAAATGCCTTCTGCAGATCGATAAAGGCAGCTAGCATCACCTTCTTGGCTTGAAAAGTGTCCTCTATGACCTGGGCAAGATGTGTTGTTTGATCTTCTGTGCTCCTGTATCCTCTGACGCCGGCCTGCTCTGAAACTATAATGTTCTCCGACTCCAGGTACCACTGCAACTGCTGGTTGAAGATGCACTCCATGGTCTTGCATATGCAGCTTGTAAGACTGATAGGACGGTAGCTCAGCACTTTCGTCTTGTTCTTCCCTTTTTTCAGAATAGGGGTCATTCTGGCTGCCTTCCAGCACTGAGGAACCTCTCCATTGGTCCAACTGGGATTAAATATGTCTAGCAACTTGCGGAGAGATGCATTACCAAGGTGTTGGATCATTTCATTCGTAATGCCATCTGGCCCGGGAGATTTCCTCTTCTTCAATTGGCCGATAGCCTTCTTCAGTTCTGCTAAACTAATGTCAACTTTCATTGCATCATGAGTGTTGGTGTCTGTTCTTTCCTTTTGCTCTTTTCTAACCTCTTTTGACGTATTCGTGGTATAGAGATGTTGCTTTCTTTTGCATATGCCTTCGCAAAGGCATCTGCAGCCATCTTTCTTGTCAGTGGTTGTCCATCTTCTTCAAGAGTAATCTTCTCCCCCCCCCCCCAACACCCTCATCATTCAGTGCTTTAGTCAGTCTCCATAGCTTTGTGGTGTCTCTCTCTAAATTAAACCCTGCCGTCTTTTCCCTCCAGCTTCTTCTTTTGGCCTCCAGCTTGGTCTTTAGATACCTGGCTTTTGTTTTTTGTAGCATGGAGTGGTTTTCATGACAGGGATTACCCTCTGCATCTTCTCTGGCCTTGTCTAGTTTATCATGTGCTGCTTGAATTAAATTCCTTGACCACATTGTTGATGTTTCTCCCTATATTTTGGGTAAGCTCATTGGAACGAATGCTGAACAGACTCCAATTTGCCTTTTTGTCGTTCCACCTTTGATGTTGAGGTGAACTTGTCGAAATACTTCCAGAAAGAGAGAGGAGGACTGGGCGGTGGTCGCTTCCTCCTAACTGCTATCCGACCACTCTACTGAGGTTTCTGTGAATGTCTTCTGTACAAAATGCCAAGTCCGTCGTTGTTGTTGAGTGCCACCGGCGCGAGTAGAAGGTAGGCTGATCTGTGGGATCGTTGACAATTAAAAGGTGCTTTTCATCTTGCCATGCTTCAATGTCTTCTCCTCGTTTATCAAGTGTTCTGTATCCCCAGCTCTGGGACTGGCTATTAAAGTCTCCCGCAATGAGGAAGTGGCAGTCCGGGACCTGGATTGTGTCAAGTGAGAGATTCTTGTCATTAGGGCAGTAATAATTGACAATGTCAATCACAGAGTTGCTGGTTGTTACCTTGATCTTGATATATTCTGCCTCTTCCATAAAGGTTTTGATCTGGCTGGCGTTCACGCTGTTTCGGACCAAGGTGATCACCCCGCGTTTCTTTCTTCCTCTTCGATCACACCAGAAAATCTGGTAACCTCTGATCTTAAATGGGTTTCCTTCTTGCAGGTGTGTCTCTTGGATGCAGCAGATATCAATGTTGTTTTCGTACAGGAACTGTTCGAGCTCTGATTTCTTGTTGGTAACCCCTTTTGCGTTCCAGTGCATGATGTTGATACTGGGGTTCTCTTTGGGTTTGGTCTTCTCTTTCGGTTGGCCAATAGCTCTCCATCCTCGTCCCCTGGCTCTACAAGACGAGTTGATGGGACCTCCAGTAGCTGAGGGTGGGTTCCTTCGAGGCGTGGAGCCCGGAGCTGCACCTGCCTGGCGGATCCTCACAGGGCGAGAACCATTTCGGTTGATTCGATCTCCAAGTGTCATTTCATTAGCGTTGTGCATAATGCTCTGGTTAGCACCTCCAAGTGTCTGGATTTTCACCCAGTTGGTTACACCCCAGCGCCACGTTGAGGCCGAGCATATAGTCTTAAACAGGGGTACATTAAGCACTAATATTACTAGCATAGATGTTACTCCTGGATCCATACCTGCATGGCATAATAAAGTGGATGACACCAACCACAAGATAAATTCTACTCTTATACTTTTTTATTATGCTTATACAGCATGCTTATACAGCGGTTCTCCGGACAGCGGAGGAATCTACAAAATCATCATCATCGTGCTTTCAAAATAAATAGATAATTTGATTCAAAATTATTATTTTAGGCCCTAGCCAGAGAGTGGTCAGGACGATGTTATTTGATCTGCATTCATGAGTCGAATCCGACGCATTATTAGATTCTCAGAAGAATTCAATAAGATTAAGAAATCTCGCCCTATCAGCTTGACCTGCATATCTTCAAAGATCAGTGAACACACCATCTGCAGTATCCCAATGAAGCACGCCAGTCGCCATAGTATATTATGTGACCTCCACTACAGCTTCCAAGAAAAGAGATCGTGCAAAACGCAGCTCCTCGAATTCGTACATAACATCGTAAACAACAGGCAACAAGGTCTTCAGACAGATGTTTGCGTACGTGACTTCTCCAAAGCATTCGATAAAGTCAGTCATGCATGACTCATCGAGAAACTGAAATGGTACGGCATCAATGGCAAAGCAAACCAATTGATACACAGCTTTCTAAGCGGCATAAACCAATCTGTGGTGGTAGATGGAATTTCTTCCAATTGTGTCCCTTTCATATCTGACATCCCACAAACTCCGGGTTTCGTTTCTACGGAACCGACATCACATTCAGGGTCTCGTTTACATGCCACTAGTTTAGCTCTGTTTTAATCAATTTGTTATCCCAAAGGTTGTTGCACATTGTAAATCTGCTGTTCAACTATATTAAAAAAAACCCACAAAGAAAATAAAAAAATATTTTCGAGGCACATTACTATAACAATCATATCAACATCTTATTGATAAAAATAATGTTCCCAATTTAAAAAAAGTCTACAAATATATGAATATATTTTCTTGCAACAATTACGTGTTGCTGTGCAACTGACTTTCAAACGTAGGCAACCCACGGCAACTAACTCTTAAGTTAGTAATCTGTTTCTGTAGGCGGCACATTGTAGGTAACGCTTCGAGAGCACGCACTAGCAAACCGGAGATAACATGACAATTATCTCTCAAATACCCAAACTCTTAGCTTTTGCCACTATTTATGAAAGTTTATTTATCTACTTTATACAACCTTTTAGTATGTTCATACGATTAACCCAGCCATATTTTTAACAACCGCTCTGTATATTTTTAGCCCTGCTCTGCATATTTTAACCAATGTAATGTCATTAAAGCCTTAGCAACACTAAGAGTCTGTCAGGGTAGTCTAACCGCTGTCACTACATATCGATAACACTATCGATAGCTTTAATACTATTCATTCTGTATAAATCTAATGAAAAATGGATCGAGTCACAAGCATTCAAACAGCAGAAAATTTGAATACAACCTCAATAAATTATTCTGCATCAACAATCCAACTAGCAAATCAGATTAAAGCTGCCAATTGTTCCACTCATCTAAATGTTATAAACACAGGTGGTGGAATTTATGTGGAAGTAGACTGTGCAATATATTTCCTACTGCGTGAAGTGACAAGTCACCACTTTAGCTCCTACCCACAGAAAGTGTCATTTTTTTGCTGTCATTATCCACTCTTCAGCTGACCAAAATGGAATACCATCCAAGATCAAATCGAAACTAGTGGAATAGGGTGGTACATTGCTACAATACCGTGTATGACACCAACTTGCGCTGATGATGTATCCCTAATAGCACAAACGCCTACATAACTACAGCCACTAATCACAACAGCCAGAGACTACAGTGAGGCTGAGCAATATAAATTGCAACCACAGAAAAGTGTAATTCTGAAGTCAGGAAGTAGAATTAAATATGACGAACATATCTTCACCTTAGTAGTCCAAAAGAAGCCTCATGCAGAAAGAGTGGTACATCTAGGAATTATTCATCACACAAACATGATGAGGACAAACAGTACTACTATCCCTGAATCTATTTTCAATGCCAGTCGAACCATATACAGTCTGATGGGATCCAATAGCATGTCTTCATCTGTTACACACATATGTAATCCATATACTACCGTATGGTCTAGAGACATGGCGTCCATCAATTAAAGGGAAAGGGCATAACTAACTTGCAAGAACTTGTAAAATGCCTACAATAAAATATGTTTAAATCAAATCAACTTGCACCATTAGAACTGTTCTACAGCAAAATACTGAAACACACATTCCATTCTGAACAACACAGCTTATGCAGCCATAGACATTCTGTCTGGAATCATACCACTGGCTAGAAGAATCCACAAACTAGCCTTGTGTACATTTAGGAACATATGTTGTCATGAGAACTCTATTGAAAAGGACTTAGCTAGAAGACAGCTCGTCGTGATGGGTTTTAGCAGATTTAGTTGGATCTTTAAGATCAGAAACCTGTTAACAACATATGACCTTAAATCTGCTCATGACATTCTAGACGGTCCCCCAAATAAATACATCAGGAAATCAACAGTAAATCGAGTAGTTCATTTGTACTGTGCCAAGCCATTTACTATAGCACACTACAGGGCCTATCAAAGGATGGTTACAGAAGTGTTAAGATACATCCAGCCCTCACTAGTGTGAGAACTTCTTCCAGGGACACTGGTCGGCTTGCAGTGAAGCTACTCCTTCTCACTGGCACCTATCATCTACAGAGCAATAAGGCAGCTTTTAACCAGAACCGTGTAGATCCTACATGTATAATGTGTAAAAAAGGGGAAGAGACGGGTCGACCACTTCCTCTTTAGATGTGCAGCCTTAGACAATGCCCGTATAATCTACATGAACAACTATAGGTACAGCATGTGTGGCAACAATATCATGTGCAGATGACATCGCTGTAGCTTCACCTAGTATAGCTTTCGAAGACCAGGTAGTTACTACGGTTGTAGGCCAGCAGCTGAACCATGACCATATCAAGATCAATGTGGTGGGAAGATGCAGGCAATCCACTTCAACAATTATAGTAGCAATGGGGGTGCCCCACTCCTCCAAGCTATGGCGGGGGGGGGGGGGGAGCCCATTCAGTTTGTTAATACAGCAACCCATCTAGGTATTTTACAAGGAACTGATGGGGATGGGAGCATCAATATCTGATGCATCGATGAAAGATTGGAATGTGCCACAAAAGTCATGTATGCCCTCTTGGAAGCTGGACTACATGGCCATAACGAATTAAATCCAGCAGTTTGCCATAAAATATGGGCAGTATATATTCTTCCAGGTTTTTTTGTGAGCTCTGGATATTAAATAAAAAACAACATGAGCGCCTTGAGGTCTTTTAGCGAGAGAAGCTACCTCAAATCTAGAATCTCCAAGAGCAGGTAGCGAAGATAGCAATTCTTATAGAAATGTCCTTATCTGGACTGTGGTCAAAACCGTCAATTGTTAGCAGTAGACATGTGCAGAGTTTGTCCTACCACATTTTTAGTGTGGTACGGCAGATCTGGCGAGATATCATCGAACACCACCATCCTACATACTGGTTGAGATATTACATGACGGCTAAAAGGCTGCACCGCGGAGAAGGTCACTCTGAGGTGTGTTGGATTTGGGCAAACTTTCTTTTAAATTTGATTTTGCCCCCCCCCCCCTGGTGATATAGATCTAGCGCACAAAAACTTCTTGTGGTGCGGTGCATGTGCTTCAGAGACGAGCTAAAAACTGAATGGCGCTGTTGCTGGTTATGGTCCACCAGTGCTAACAGTGAGCAGTACTATGCATCTTTCTTCTTGGGCAGTCACCCCACCAACTGTCTGTCGATTGGGATTCTGGAGTTCCTTTTATACTAAATGGTGACGTCACGATAGAACGTCTCGACCAATCAGCGCACGCGTCATAACAAGGTATGGTTACCTGACCATGTGATCTGCTTGCCTTCATCCTACCAAGCACGTGCGCTATGGCGATGTTTATTTTAGATGCGAGCTCAAAATATTGGATGAATATTCTCTGATATCTCTGCCATTTCTGAACCGATGTTGATTCTGTAAGCAGTTTTGGAATCCTCGTTCAATTCTGCTAACGATTCTTAGCAAGAAAACTGAGGATGACATGTATTTAAGAAATTACGGACATAGGCCCGAAATATTCACATGATGCCACTCTCTCCACATGCCAACGAGCGTATGTAGGCTATCTCTTATGGCTGCGCATGCGCACTGGGCCATCTCACAGACTCTGTTATTCTGAGCCTCTCTTATATGGCTTATTTATGCTTATCGTCCTACCCAGGGGACGAGCTTGGAAGGTCCTAGGTTTGGCTATTCCGTACCCAGATGAACTGGGACGGTTCGTACCTGAGCGGTCAATCCATGCTACATGCCCCCCCCCACCCCCTCTTCTAGTTTGGCACCTAGTTTGGGCATGCACTAGGCGAGAATTATATACTTCTTGAGTAAGTGCGTAGCCAAGAGGATAGAGTGACTCGTGAGGCACATATTCATAAGAGAAAGGCATATAGACGTGCGAAAGAGTTTGTGAGGGAGGCATACTTTTTCATTTTGATTTTTGGCTTGATTTTTATTTGTCCAGACCTTTGTTTATGGGTTTTTTTTGTTTTCATGTTGCGGTGTATGCTGATTTTTATTTTAATACCCTGATTCGGCTAAAACAATAGCTCGCGAGGATGTTCTCTTGTGACGTGTAATTATTCCCTGTCCGAGAATGCCCAGGCTCCAACGTACCAGAATCAATATATATTAAAGTAAATGTAAAAATATATATGTATAAATGAAAGTATAAAATATATTAAGTAATGTTAGTGAAGGCATATATATATATATATATATATATATATATATATATATATATATATATATATATATATATATATATATATATATATATATATATATATATATATATATATATATAGTGTGTGTGACCCTTTAGAGAGGGTCCACACAAGTGGCTTTAACCACCCCTCATGTCCGCCTCATCTTTATAACGAGAAGAAAAGAAATAACAAAAATAGAAAAATAATACGGTTAAACGTGCCAAATAAGCAAGCACACTTATACATTACTTTGCGGTGTGCCTGTGTAAGGGTTTCTACTGATCTTTCTTGAATGCGCTGGGGTCTTGTATGTAGACTGCCTGTTTTTCAAGCACTTCCGTGAGTGTGGTGGGTGACTGAGTGTGGGAGGAGCCAACCTGTTGTCACTGCTGCTTGTTCTGCTTAGATGATGACAGAGTTGGGAATAGCAATGGTGCTGGTTCTGTTGCTGGTGGTGTGTATTGAGAGTTTGTGTATACAGCCGGTAGGATTGGGCTGGCAGTGAGGTTGCAGTGTGCGACCTGCGCCATCCATTTAGGACAATGCATCATCATGTGCTTCGTAGATGCACAGAAGAAGCAATGTCTATGTCATCATCTATCTCAATATTTGGGACGATGTCTTTTATGGATCCATGAAAGTGAATGCTGAGAGTAATCTGTATCACTACCACTGCTGCTGGATGCAGTAGGTGATGGTGGTGGGAGTTGTGTATTGCATACCACCAGAGGACACCGTGTGTTAAGTGTCTTGGTGGTGGGTGGTGGTGCTTCAATAAACATTGTTTCAGCAGAGGTGCTACAATCAACCACTGCCATTTTATAAAAGAAAGATGGTTTAGTAGGTGTGGTTGGTGCGGGGACACAGTTTACCATAGAGGGGGTAGCTGTCAGTACCGCAGACACGGTGTGCGTCATTGGTACCGACTGGTGGGAAACATTAGTCAATGTCATGTTTTGGTGCCGGGATAGCGTTAATGGTTGTAGTTGATGAAGCCATCTGATTTTGTTGTCCATGGACTGCCGTTGAGCCGGGTTGCAGGAGTGGGCACTGACGTGACTCTCTATTCAGTGCACATTCTAGTTTAATGGGTGCTCAGGCTGTGGTGTGTTATGGTCTGCAATGGGCGTGGTGGATGGAGGTCGGTTTGGACACCATTCCCTCCAATGCCCGAGTTGACCACATCAAAAACATGCATTAGGTTGCTGAGTGTGCGGTGTGGTGTTTCTTGGCGGTGGTCATGTAGTATAGCTACAATCGTTGTCAGAGTTTTTAGAAGATTGATTAGAGTTGATATTTGTTTTGTTATTTCCTCTAACCGTTCATGAGTGTTCTGTCAGTTGCTGTTGTTGTGTTGGATCCCGCATCCTGGGGCGTTAGTGTGGCCTCCACGATATGACTGACTATGGCCCATACCTCTAGACGCATTGTGGTGATTTGGGGGCGGTACATCTTGTTGTGGTGCAGACTCAGCTATGGTAGCTGATCCTGATGCAGGGTATGTAGCAATTAAGATATTCGCATCATTTACCTCATTATTTGGGTGATTTTGTCGCCTACTATTCTTCTCTCTTTCTAAAAAATTTTCTATCCGCACCACAGCTGCTGTCAATGTTTGCAAACTGCCGTGGTCCATTAGGAAGAGTTTTTCCTTCAGGGCAAGTTCATCGCTTAATGCGTCTATAAAGGTATCGAAATGTAAATGAGTTACCCCTTCATGGTTAGTGCTGGAATATGCCCATGTGACTAGTCGTCTGATACTGCTTGATAGTTCTAGGAAAGTTTCCTCAGCCCGCCTCTGCAAGTTTTTCAACTGCAGCCAGCTGGTTTCTTCCAGAGCCGTGTCACCGAATTTTTCGGACAGGCCATTCTCAAGTATTGTGTACGTGGGCGTCATATCTGACCCCAAATCTGCCAGGACCTGTAACACTTTGCCTGACAATTGGCGGACAAATACTCTCCCATCTGCTGATCCCTCCACCGGTTAGTCCTACTAATGATCTCAAACTGGCACTTGTAATTGGCCCAGTCACCATCCCCACTTAACTCAGGTGGGAGGATCACTCGGCCGGTGCCATGGTACAGGGTGATGGGCGTAAATCCAGGTGGAGGTGCGGGAGAGACGGGAGTGAATGCTGATGAATGTCGCGGATGCTGTTGTTTTGCTGTGTGCGTGCGTGCGTGCGTGCGTGCGTGCGTGCGTGCGTGCGTGCGTGCGTGCGTGCGTGCGTGCGTGCGTGCGTGCGTGCGTGCGTGCGTGCGTGCGTGCATGTGATGATATGTCCGCAAGTCCTGGTGTCGCCGTGTTGGTATTGGGGATTCCCGTCTCACGGGTTCTTGCCGACGATGCTGTTCCGTATAATAGGTGGGCATGGTCGATTTTACTGGGGGTGTATCATGCATCCACCTGGGTGGTTCCATGGGTTGTTGGGTAGGTCTTCCCTCATATGGCGGTGGACCAGGAAAGAAGCGCGGATGATATTTAGTGTAGGTGTGGGAGTGACTTTTGATGTTATGGTGTTGTGTGTGCTCTGCATTCCATTGCTCATACCGAGGCGCAGGAGGTGGGCATCATGGTAGAGGGGAGGATGTTCATATTGAGGGAGATGCGGGACAGAGTGCATGAGGGTCGGGCCATTGGTCAACTATGGATCATATGTCAAACACATAGGGTGTTATGGTTTGTAATGCCCCCTTGGGGGACTTTCATGACGACGTTCGTGATCCAGAAAAACTGTTGGGTGCCTATCACGGATGTCTGACATAGTAATGTAGGAACTATCCGCCTGCGATGCATCTCTAAATGCTTCCTCGCTGATTGGAAAATGCTCCTGTGTTATGGGTCTAATTATCCCACACCGGGAAATTGAAAGTCGTTATTGATGAGAGCTCTAGCAGCATTCCCATCCAAATACTCCATTTCTTCATCCGGAGAGTATATGTTAAAATGGAAGGGGGGACTGGAACATACAGGAGTTATAGTTGGGTGAGGGTTCAGTTCGTCTTCTAGCCCCACATCAGGCACCACTTGTAGCCTCCAGGGGTATGCGCTGCCCCGGAAAATCATCCTGTACCTCGCCACTGCAGGTAAATAGTGCGTCGGTCTGATGATGCTGGTTAGCTAGACTCAGGGATATGGAAAAATAGCCACGTCTCTCTGGGCTCCACAAAACTGACCTCTGGAATCGGTGGAACGATCACGTTCCAGTGGGATTGTGCGACAATTTTCGCTCAAGTTCAACCACACCATCTCATCCATACTGTTAGTGTCAAGTTCATATTATAAATTTAGAAGTGAGACATATATATATATATATATATATATATATATATATATATATATATATATATATATATATATATATATATATATATATATATATATATATATATATATATATATATATATATATATATATATATATTAGAGCCAAACAATCGTACTCGTTTGCTGCTAAATTAGATAAGTATGTAAGATCGGTATGATGTCTATTTTGATCCTCGTCAGAGTACCTCACCAATCTCTGATCTGTATAATCTGTGAGCTATCCCCATAAAGGAGAGTCCTAGCGCAGCTAGTTTAGCGGGTTTAATATAAACTATAATAATCTCAGGCCAGCAAAGCTCCGTCACAGGAAAATGCCTACAATGCCAAAGTGGAGCAGGAGAGATGGGAAAAAGGGCCACTCTCCTATTCAAACAATGCTAAGAGTGAGAAAATGAATCAACCTAGTGTAATTAGAAGTTATTTGGATACATGCTGGTTTACGTGAAGGTGGGGGTGGATGATTTCCGTAGAATTCAACACCATCACCGCAGGTGGGTTAAAGATACTGATTTAGTAGATGCCGCTTTATTTCTGTGGGCCTTCTTGAGAGAACTTACTCTAACAGTTTGCTTTTAGTCCTAAAAGTTCCAAGTTAGGCTGCAAATGGCTTTGTGTTTTCCTATACTTAACAGAGAGGTCTGACTGGCAAGAATGCTCGGTACTCACTACGGGCACCACCACGGAGCATCCACCTCAGACTGGTGGTAGTTTCAGAAACAAGTTACTATCCCTCCGCATACCACAGCACGCCCACGAATAACAACATGGGGACAAGTCACATTACACAAACATATTAGAAAGAACATATCTATTTACGGTAGGGAGAAAGAAACAGATATCCAACTATTGTGACCTTCCTGTGAAGGCGTGGAGGGCTCGAAGACCGAACCTAGTCACCATTGAGTTAGATGGCTATCTGTGTCTCTATCCGTCACCTAGCATTTCGAGAGCAGATCATATGAGATCTGCTCCCTGGAGCTAACGTTTATCTGCTTTAGGATTAAAGACGTTGCCCAAAAGAATGCACTGCTGGGTCAGGCTAACATAATTATAGTTTCACAATGACTCATACGTTGGCAAAAAGGCTTACATAAACAGCTATGTGAAGATACAGAGAGGATGTATGCAGTCATCGACACTTTAATTCTGACCGCCAAGAAACCGCAATAGTTTCTTAAATCAGTCTTAACCAACGTGGCGGAGGGAATCCAGACAATTACTAGGCCAGGTGGCCGGAGAAGCATTGGAAGAGACAACTACTCAATATCTAAAACTTAGGAGGCCCTATGGTGGATGGCCAATTTATACAAACTTGCTGGTGCGCGGGTATGACGGATTCACAGCAACAGGAAAAGAGGCTTTACACAAACAAGTCTCCTTTACAGTAGTCATCCCTATCTACATTTAAACTTATCCTACCGATCTATCATGGTTAGGTCTAGTGGCTGCATGTCATGTTCACTAGTGAGAACATGAACAGCGACCTTAGTGATAATTGTTGCTGTATGGGAGAAACAAGGTGGTGTGCTTGTTGTTGGTGTATAGTGTAACCTAAGCGAAGTGCGGTCCATGTATTTTTGTAGAATATAAATAACTAAACAAAAGGTATTAACTTGGATGGCTACTGCCATATTACAAAACTATACAACACAGTAAAATAACGAGGTACCAACCGACCTTGCGGTGCCTGTTAGTCATCAACACTTATATAAAATAATTATATACAATAAAATATAAAAAAGGTCACATCAGACCTTGTGGTACCTAATAGTAGTCGGTACCTACTAGAAAAATGGTTAAATAATATTATTACAGAGTACCTATTAGTCATCGGTACAAAATGTCATATATCGTCACTGTAGTTGAAATGTGGCATGATTCTGTAGTCACTGCTTGGTTTTTAACCGCAGTCGATCTAACTGATGTGGCTCATTCTCAGGAACGGTGAAGAAGAACTCACGTTGGATGGCTAGTTGTAGCTCGCGGGGGAATGCGCTGGTCCATTCTGCTGCTCCACTCCATTGCACTGCATGTACAGGATGCACAGGAGAGCTGGTTAGCTATGGCTTTTGGGGTAACGGATCCCGTATCACGACTCTTTGAAAAGTACAAAAACCGACTTCTAGAGCTGATGGAATGATAACGTTCCAGTGAGGCTGTGCGACCATTGCCGCTGAGATTGAACCTCACCGTTTCATCCCAACTATTGGTATCACTGGTATGATGGTCCATAACTCAATTTAGGAGCCTGGACATGATAATTAACCTAAAAATAACTATACAAACAATGGTACTCGTTTGCTAGTATACGAGAGAAAATATACAACACATAGAACTAAGTTGGTATCTTGTTTGTGTGGATTCGTCAGAGGTACCTCACCAATCCGTATATATCCGCAAGGTATCCCTGCAAGGGAGCGTCCTAACGAGGCTACTTATGTAGTTTAACATAAACCATTATATCCCTAACAAAAATATTTTTGTTGCGAGAGGAAAGCAGCTCGTGTGCTCATCCGTCACAGGAAAATGCATTCAAGCAGAGGAAGAGAGCTGACAAAAAGGCCACTCTTGTTCAAACATAAGCTAAGTGTAGTGTGAGTCAACCTAGTGAAATTATAATTAATGTGATACACGCTGTATTACGTGAAGATGGAGCGGATGATTTCCGAAGAATTCAAACGCCATCTTCTTATGTAGGTCCAAGATACTGCATTGGTAGTTGCCGCTTTATTTATGCGGTCCTTCTGCTAAATTCTAACATACCATTTAGTTGTTAGATTTACTTCAAAGCTTTGTCCGCGAGTGGCAGGGATTTCTACCTATCTTTTGACACATGAGCCTAACTGGCGAAGATGCTCGGTTTCCCGAAGGCTACCCTACAGAGCATCTCCCTCAGAAAGGCAGTGTGCAGATATATTACGGAGTGACAGCTTCAGAATCACATAATGATCCGGTTACATATCACACTGCAACCACATACAACATGACTAGGACAAGTCACCATTTATATAAGCAATTTGAAAAGCGCATAAAAGTTTTATGGCTGAGAGTAAGAGGCAGATATCCATCCCTAGTGACCTTCCCATGAAGGCGTGGTGGGTTCCAAGACTGCACCCAGTCACTGTACGGAGTTAGATGGAGATCTGTGTCCCATCCATCACCCATGTGTCGGGGAAGGATTATTTGAGATCCGGCCCTGGGGACTAACGTTTGCCTGTCACTAGGGTTAAGTTTCAGAATACCCAGAGATGCACTGCTGGCCGGTTTTAAATAATATCTTTTCACAATTCTTCCTAGTTTGGCAGGGTTATCTATGCTAACTAGTATCCGAAGATACAGAGGGGGGCGTATGCGAAATCGACACTTTGGTCTTTACCGCTTGGAAACCCCAATAGTTTCCAAAGTCGGATCATACCAATGTGTCGATGGGAGTTCCAGACAATTTATAAGCCTTGCGGCTGGAGGAGCATAGAAAGAGACAATCACTCAATATAATAAGAGGCCCTAAGGTATTTGGCAAATTTTACACAATCTAGCCAGTGTGCTGTGCCCACATACGGAAAAGAGGCTCACACAAATGTATCCTAAGGAGTGGTTGTCCCTAACTACTTTAACACTGTCCTATCGAGCTAGAATAGCCAGGTTTAGTCGACCACATGTCAGGTTCGCATAATGCGAACATGAACAGTGACCTCAGTGTAAAATTGCTGCTGGGGGAAACGTGATATAAATTTAATGTTGCTGTATAGTATAGCATAGAGTACTGCGGTCCTAGAGTTTTATATAAAATAAACAAAACAAGTAACTAGGATGGCTGCTTGCCATATACATAACTAACTATCACAGTATTGACAGTAAATTAGGTCATAGGACCTTGCGGTGCTTGTTAGTCATAAGCACAAAAACAAGGATAATATTTACATTTAAAATACAAATTATAAAATGCGGTCTCAAACAACTGGGGCGGTATACCTATTAGTCATCAGCACCTGTAAAGAAATAAATGAATACAATAGCTAAATGAGTACCTATTAGTCATCGGTATGTGCTGCGTTACAGATGAGGAACGCGAGATGGCATGATTCTGAAGTTGCTGGGAAATCTCCGCAGAACTGTTGATGCGGCTCACTCTCAAAGATGGTGAAGAAGAACAACTGTAGGCGGATGTCCACTAGACAGTCATAATAGCTAATAGAGTAATTAAGCAGAATGTTAGAAAATGTCCGTCCAGTAACGAAGGTTTAAAAGTTGCCCGTAACATGAAGGGCTTCAGTTGTAATTTATAATTAAACAATGCATGTACATTCCTGGGTACACTATACATGATACATCGCATAGCGCTTGTGGTATACTAGGCAGAGTCCCACCAGACGGTGGCCTAAAAGTTAATCAACACACGACATACTGCGTGGAAGTTTGAATACCACTTTTCAGCGTTGTTCGGAAGATCTGATGAGTTGTCCACCAAGATTCACCACTCGTTCTACATACTGAAGCGATTACATATGGGCAGCGAGGCCCATCCACAGGAAGGCTCCCCTAGGTGTTGGTAGTGAGGGAGTCTTCTATTCAATTAGTTGCCCTTACAAAGACTTAGATGCGGATGCTCAATTGCTGACCAGAGAATGAGAACTGAATTCTGAGAGGCACTGCTGCGGTGTACTGTACCACAGTCAGTAAGCAGTTGCCCACGTCTAGCACTGCTCTGGCCACACAACCTACCACTTGTTCTCTCTCACCGAAGTGTGGTCTCGATTCTTGTTTTTCCGCTCCTTTTATACTACTCATGACGTCAGAGGCAGGACGCCCAGCCAATCACCAGGCGATCTGTAGCCAATCAGCGTGCAGCTAGGAAGAGCAAGGACGGACGCTCTCACATGATAGACATTATCCCTATTCATTTAGTACATACACGCGATTACGACGTCCGGGTAATATTTTGAAAATAATTTCAATGAGCTAATTTAGGATAACTCAGCCATTTTTGGTCCGATTTTAAAAAGGTAAATAGTTTTGGATTCCTGGTCTCATTCCAGTCCTGATAGGTATCAAGTACGACGATAATAGAGTTATTTAAAGAAATTACGTGCACCGACTCAGTACACTTTAGTATGCATTCTCTCCCAATGCTGACACATGTTGTCAGGGAAGCTCTGACACGCGTGCATGCGTGCTACAAGATCTCACGGACTTAGTCGTTTTATAGAAACCGCTCTCATATGGCTCTATACACGCGTACTATCCTACTCAGGGGTGGGGTGGGGTGGGGGCGTGCTTGGAATATACCGGGAGCGGTCTTTCCGTAACCAGCCGAGCTGGGATGGGCCGTACCCGGCCGGCCTATCCGAACTACACCCCACCCACCCCCTCCTAGTTTGACACCCGTGACAAACGATACGGCATCGCAGATCGAAAGCATGGGAGCACGCTAGGCAAGAATTATAGACTTCTCGAGTGGGCATGTAGCCGAGAGGAGTAGTGACGCGAGAGATGCGAAGTTTAATCAGAGAAGAGCACATAGAGGTGCGAAAGAGTTTGGGAGGGAGACAATTTATTATTTATTATCATGATTTGGCTAAACAATAGCTCGCATGGGCGTTCTCTTGGTGACGAACACACAGTGATAACAATAAAATATCACAGCAGAAGTAATATTAATTATGTATGTATACAGATTATATGATCATATGCATAGAGTGCGGTCCGTTTCGACGGGTCCACACGGGTAGCTCTCACCATCCCAAATCCGTCTCCTCGTACTAACACGAGAAGAAAAATAATACAAAAAAAAAATTTAGCCGCAAGCGGCGATGCAGCGGGGGGGGGGGGGGGCGGGGCGGGGGGGGGGGGGGCGGGGGGGGGGGGGCGGGGGGCAAGCGGCTAGCATCCTGGCTGCTAAGATGAAAACCTTATCTGAGCCAGCTCTTATAAGTGGCTTAGAGCCTAAATAGCCTCTTAAATTTGATCAAGTTGGATTAATGCTGTCAGTTTTATGGAATTATGTGAGAAGATTACAGTAGGAATCTTCTTTATCCGACCATCATTGGATGTGGATTTGAAAAACAAACAATCTTGTGTCAACAACGGCAATAAAAATAATATAAATGAAATCGGCCCAGTTCTTCTTGAGAAGAAGACAATTCAATTCTCCAATTGCTTTAGTATTGGCAATTTTGGTGGGAAAACGATCCAAGATGGCCGTCAAACCGTTTGTCCGACAGTATTGAAAATGGCAAATTTGGAATCAGAAGACCCTAAAACGTATGTAAAAGCAATTTCGGCTTCAAATTTCAACAAATACAAAAAATTCTAAATGGCCACCAATCATGCTGAATTTTGATTGGTCGATGGCGGCCAGGTTTTTCGACGTATCAATTTCTCTTGAACAAACTCTAATGCCCTCAGTTCCTAATCATATTAGCCAAATTTCGTTTCGTTCAGCAGTTCTGGAGAAGTCGTTTTCATGAAAACTAGGTCATTCAAGATGGCCACCCAAGTTCTCGGCCAATCAAATTCCCTTGAACAAACTTGGTTCAGCCGATGCCCTAGATGATATTTCATGAGTTTTGAATCAAAGGGCCAAGTGGTTTTGGAGAAGATTCCAAAAAACATTTCCCGAAATACTACAAAATCCAAAATGGCTGCCCGCCTAATAGGCCGACCAGCGTTGTTTGAACAAAATCAGATCTCTATTACCTAACGATGCTTCCTGCAAAATTTAATTGAAAACCACCCAGTGGTTTCCGAGGAGAAGGCATTTTAAATTTCCAATTGCTTTACTATAGGGAATTTGGCGGGAAACGAATCCAAGATGGCGGCCAAATCGTTAATTCGACAGATTCGAAAATGCCAGATTTGAATTTCTCGACCCCCAAAACATATATATGACCAATTTGGACTTAAAATTACATCAAATAAAAAATTCAGTATTTCTGTTTGGTCCATACGCAAATCCGTGTTTTTCGAGCTACAGACTTCTCTTGAACAAACTTTTATGAGACCTACTCTCCGATGATTTTCATTAAATTTCACCTCGTTCTCTTCAGAGGTTCTGGAGAAAAAGATTTTTTAAAACGTGCAAAGCTTGATTTTCATCGGCTTTTTTGTCTTCGCGCTATTCGCGAACAAATAAAAGCAAGGAACAATTAAAAAAACAAAAAACAGAACGAAAAACAATAGGGTGCCAAGCACCAGCTTGGCGCCCAAATAATATATAATAATAAAGCTGGTTTATCAGGCAGCCACAGCAATAGCTGGGACGGCATGATGGTAATAAAGACATATTCGCTGTAGTGTGTTGTGTACCTAGATGGGACACGATGTGTTTACAATACAGGAATCTGCAGCGATTATTTTGCTGAGACACAGCTAGGCAATAATTTGCGTAGCTGTGTTGGATGACCGTAGTCAGTCACGGGACGGGGTTTCAATTTTAAAAACATAATAAGAAAAATATTTCAAAAATAAAAATATAATGGTTCAATTTTCCGCACACCTTGTCACACATTCTGCTGCATTCACGACAATAATGGCTACAAACGTTTACTTAAAAGTTGCCCTAGCGACAGTACTTGACGGTCGTGGTGAGTTGTCTTCTGGTGCTGGTATTACGTTATCTATGTTAATAATGTTCTCGGTGCTCAGGTTTGATGAAGCTGCGGATAAGTTGGCAGATGCACTAGTGGTTGTGGTGATGATGATGGGTCCTGATGGTTGCTGGTTCCGAAGTTGCTGTCATCATGGTGGTGGTGGCGGTAGTGGTAGTGGTGCTTTCTTGGGGTCTGCTGGATGCTGCTGACATGCTGCATGATGGTGTCACTCCAGTGGTTGCGGATAGTGTCCTAATTTTTACAGCTTGAATAAGTCTACTCGCGGATGTTCTAGGTACCGCTCGGATCTCGGGTTGGTGGGCTAGGCAACATTTCCCCGAGTATGGTCTGTCCGGCGTGGTAGCTTTTCTGATGGCAGGATCTACTGGGATGGTGCTGCGCGTGGATATCGGAGTGCTGGCATGTGGTGCAGAAGTGGTGATGGTGGCTTCTGTGAGACTTATCTCCTCGTTGATAACTAAACTGAGAGGGGATATGGAACTGTCTGAAATGTCATGTAACACTGGATCATGAATTGTCACAGGAGTGGTTATCACTACCGAAATTGGCTGTCCGATCACTGATGCGGCTGTTGTTGCTGCCAGTGCGGGTATTGCAGTTGGTGTCCAGGCCGATGCTGCAGGTGCTGTCGATGTTGCTTTTACGGCTGCTGCCGGTGTTGTGGTGACAGTCGTTGGAGTGCAGGAGCTGGCTGGCTGTGTTGAGGATGCGGATGCTGAAGCTATTTGCGGAAAGTCAGGTTGTCGTCTTTTTGTGCGCTTAGTTTTAGCCACCTTTCCAGTGGGAATTACTACAATTGGAAGTCTATTTTCAAAGTGTAGTGCAAGGATACCTATATCCTCGTTTTGCTCACCAGGCTTTAATGTCACAATCAACACATGCTTGAAAGATAACGCGTGTGTTACACAATACTGTGTGGCAGAATATAAGTATTTGCAGTCTGCACAGTATGCTCTTCGAAGTAGATGATCGCGATTGATGTGAAGTATCAAGTCCAAATTTCTGGAAAATGCATGCTTGCATGGCTGTCCGTCCTTTGAAGTTGAAGTACACGGATATTTCTTTCCGATGTTTACAGGTGCCGATTCTTTCCGAGCATGATGGTTATATGCGGAACTGAACGTACCTAACTAAACTTTCCCTAACATTCCTAACTTTTCATAATACTTTCCTGGCCAATTATAACATGTTTTAAAAAGAAAACAGCAGAATTTGGTTTGCGACACGAAAATGGCCTAATGCCCGATCTTCCCTACTATCGAGTTTGAAGGGAAGATGAAGTTTCAGTGCACACTTTCCTCCTTTTATACCTTTTGGTGACGTCACATGAGGGCGGAGGTCCATGCCCGAAAGTTTCAGAGTGAACCGGTCACTCCATGTATGGAATTATTTAACTTTCCTTCTCCTGGAGTCTGATCATATATTCCCTTCGTAAGAAGAAGGTAAATATATATAAGAGGGCAGGATAGCCGCTTTCATCCCCACTCGGCGGAGAATTGGGTCTCCGATCAACGTTAAAATCTGGAACTATTTATTCCTGTGGATACTCACCTTTTAATTAGCGTGATGAGGTTTTTTAAGTTGGATGCTTATAAGCTCGCCTGTTCAAATTTCAGGCTAGAACGCTTGATGGGGTGTGGGAGAGCGTGATGTCGTCAGCGGCCATGGCCAGACTCACCACCTCTCACCTCCTCCATCACATTGTGGTAGGGTCGTGAAGGGTGGTTCTTTTCTTTATAGCCTTTGATCCAATTTACTGGAAAATAGAAGTGATGATCACGTGATTCTTGTTTTGAAAGCACATTGTTGATCGGAAACTTAGGCAATTTGTATATGGGTGGCGATTTGATGCCGTTGACTGTACATATTTGATGCGAAAAATAGAAATTTATGTTTTCCTTTTTCTGTTCCTTAGAACTGCGTCCCTTTATATGCGCGTGATCTTGTACATGCACCGCCTCTTGTGTGTAGTAGGTTTATTCCATCCCGTGTTGATTGGTGGCTGGAATATGTAGGAAAGAGAATATTTGAAATTCTCTACAGTGTTATACTGTCTAAGTTTTGATGCTGCTTCATCAGCCCGCGTGCTAATGATTTGTATACGCAGTAGAACATTCGTGTTCTCAATCAAAATTAGTACAGTGTAGCTGACGGTAATTTATTGTCTGGTTTAAGCAGCTCCATGTCTTGCGGATTCCAAGTCTACTGACCCTGCCGAGCTGGGCTGTAATTACTGGGTGAGCGGGCTGCCAAGCATCCTCCTCTATGGGTACGACGAGTCTCACCTAACCTAGACCAAACCTAATTATTACGGTACATCTCGAAAAGTGCATCCCACAGTTTACAGTTTTACAATACCGTCGTATGGAGATTGTGATACAGTCATCCTGAGTGTCTGTGTCTCTGTCATGCTGGTGAATTTGATTGATACACGTGGCTGCTTATTTGCGGATGAATCTTGTGCTGTCGTGAAGTGTGAAAGTTTTTATTGCAGTTATGGCAGGGTACTGCAATGCTTGTGGCATCAACTTTATCGGACATGATGTATTTCACTCTGTAATGGCAGAGTCCTAAGATGGGACAGAGTTACTTTAGAGCATGGATGACAATAATGGAAGCTGTCATACTTGAATCAATCCATTATCGAATTTCCGTTCGGTAGTAAAATCCTTCTTGATACCGATGACATACTGCGGTTATCTTACTCTCTTAATAATATTGACTGTTATTACGTGTGATTGAAGTGTCTTTGTTTAGCTCTTTACTTACGACGTTTCCAGGGGGAGTGGGGGATCCCCTGTAACGTGTACTGTAGATGGCTGCGATGTTGTCCCTCCTATCCGTATGATCGGTTTCCCGCACACCGGATAAGGGGGAGCTTGTGGAAAATGTTGGCTCGTGCTGATGATGGTGGTGTTCTGTTGTAGAGAAGTTGGGGTTGCTGTGTGACGCTGGCATATTGTGAGGTGGGCAGATCCAGCTTTCCATGCTGGGGAATGCCGATTCTGTTGTTGTTGCAGAAAAGTCGGGTTGTGGTGGGTTATAAACTCCCTGCATTCGTGAGGGAGGGAATGTTGCAGAAAAATGTGTCTCTAACCTTTTCTGTTACAAAAGTTAGGTGCGTGCTATCAATGTTGTTGGTGATGTTGAATGTCTCTGTTATACTGTCTATATAATTGGGTATGTATGTAGCGTTCATGCGACGAAGAATTGACGTATCCAGCCTTGAGGGCAAGTATGCTCTGTATGCTCCTGGCTTTCTGTGTCTTGGTGTGATGTACTGACTACTCACGGGCGGGGGAGGGGGCCTTGGTAGGCCGGTTGTGGCCGTGAATGCCCTTTGGATGGGGATGGTCACACGGTGGTTGGTACTCTGTCATAGTTTTTATGTACCGGGAATATTCGAGCTGAAAGTCTGCTGAGCAGGCTGCTTCCCTTCCCACCACCAGCGGGGGAGACTGTGGTGCGGGATGCCACCTCCTGTGTAACAGCTGACTCTCATATCTGAAGATTGACAGTCAACAGACGACGAGTGGAGTGTGAAATGGATGGGATGTGTGATGTCCGAACTCGGTGCGGAGATTAGAGATGCCAGTTGGAATGGGGTGGTGGTGCTAATGGATGCGGTGCACCTTGGAGTGGAGGTGGTCTGGCGATTTTATGTCTTGGAGTGGGACTGCACGGAGGTGTGTGGTTTTCCTGTTCTCTGCAACAGGCCAAGGCCTCATCAAGCCTCTTCACTTCCATGCTATTTATATTATATGTTCCACCCTGCAGGAAGCATGGCCCACCGAAGCCTCAGCTTCCGCTCGTCGTAACTCTATAATTGGTGTAATAGCATGAAGTTGGTGGGAATGGGAAGAGGTCGGCGGAACAACTTTTCCGTCCTTCCCCTTGGACAGCACAAACGAAAAAGTCTTCAGATATAACTTCCCAGATCGTGTAGACCGATTATGAGGACGGAGAGGGCGAGTACGTATCTCGTCATCGTCCTCCGCGTTAGTCATTTGTTCGCCGGCCTCCTGCCTTGGTAGTAGAGGGTGGAACTGGCACCGCGGTGCTCTGGACTAACGTCGGGAATACTTGTTTCCGTAGAGACATCTATCTGGGTAAGGTGTTACGTGGAAGCCCAATCCGAAATCTGGAACTGGGTCATCACTAACAGAAGGTTTAAGTCGATCGAAGTGGATGACTGAGGTCAGGCCATCTGAGGCGCAGATGTGGTAGGTCACGCCCGAATTCTTACCTACTACCACATAGGGGCCTTTCCACTGGTAACTCAGTTTACTTGACACGTTTGCAGAACGAACGTCATGAATCATGAACCCAAACCATTTTCCCGCCTCATACAGGTCTCCATGCAATCACCGGTCATGCCACGTTTTCTAACGCTTGTGTGCAGTGGATAATGTTTCTCTCACTAGCTCATGGGCCTGTTGTATCTATTGCCGCATGAGCGCTACATAGAGAGATTGTGAATTTTTTCTCCTGGAATTCTGGGCATGGCCACATCCAGGGGTAAGGCTAGTTCATGGCCTAATATTAACCAAGCAGGGGTATAACCCGTGCTGGAATGTGTCAAAGTGTGGTATGCCATGAGCATGTATGGGAGTCGTAAATCCCAATCGCGACAATCAAGGTGTGTTTCCTTAGTCAATATCTCAGCCACCGTTCGGTTGAAACTCTCTACAATCTCATCGCTGTGCGGATGACAGGGCATAGTACAAGTCTTGACTATATGAACCAATTTGCAGTGCTCGGAGATCAGCCGGCTCTCAAAATTACTTCCTTGGTCGGAGTGCAATTCATAGGCATACCAAAGTGGCAGAACACATTGCTAGTCAGGACCTCCATTACTGTGGATGCCTCTTGGTCCGCCAAAGCGAATGCTTCTACCCACTTCGTAAAATAATCTTGTAATACGAGGATGTACTTGGTTCCTTCATCCATCATATTCAAGGGTCCGAGCACATCAATAGCCACTCGCTCCCACGGTGCACCAACAATTTTAACTTGTAGAGAGCGAAATGGTGCTGGCCAACAGCGCGTTATTGGCATGGGACACATTTGGTAACCCATGCCTTCACACTATCATATATCCCGATCCAGTGGAATCTCTTTTCAGCGTGGTTTGGCAGATCTGACAAGTTGTCCACCAAGATTCGCCACTCGTTCTACATACTGGAGAAGCTACATCGGGGCCGCAAGGCCCATTCACAGGAAGTTTCCTCTAAGTGTTGGATATGAGAAACGCTTCTTCTATTCAATTAGTTGCCCCGGATGGCTGTCTGAAGGCTTACAAAAACTGAGATGCGGATGCTACGATTGTGGGCCAGAGACTAGGAACTGAAATCCGAGAGGCACTGCTGCGGTTATAGGGGACCCACAGTCAATAAGCAGTTGCCCACGTCTTGCACTGCTCTGGCCACACAACCTGCCACTTGTTCTCTCTCATCAAAGTATGGTCTCGATTCTTGGTTTTGCGCTCCTTTTATACTACTCGTGACGTCATGGGCAGGGCGCCCAGCCAATCAGCGGGCAATCTGTAGCCAATCAGCGTGCATATAGGAAGGGTGAGGATGCTATCACGTGATAGACACCTTCCCCCCATTCATTTAGTACATACACGTGTTTACGACGTCCTTGTAATATTTTGAAAATAATTTCAACGAGCTAAATTAGGATAACTCGGAGCAGAAATGGCCGAGTTATCCTAATTTAGCTCGTTGAAATTATTTTTAAGAAATTACGTGCATCAACCCTGTACACTTTAGTATGCATTCTCTCCCATCGCTGACATGTGTTGTCAGAGAAGCTCTGACGTGCGCGCATGTGCGCTCCGCAATCTCACGGACGTAAACATTTCACAGAAACCTCTCTAATATGGCGTGCTCGGAACGTAGCCGTAGCGGTCGTCCTGTACCCAGCTGAGGTTGGATGGTCTGTACAGCAGGAATGTACTTCATTGTGATTTGTTTTGTGTGTAGGATGTTCCAAGCTTCTGGTGTATCATAGGAATGTCGAGTTATCTAAGTCAAATATGTCAAATTTGACCCTAAGGTTATTTCAAGGTCATGACCTAGAAAGTATTGTTATGCTACGGAAACAAATCTAGGGGTTACAAAGCTCAACAGTCTATGATGTTTGGACGAGCTGTTAATGATAAGTACCAAATTTGTTGATGACCGGATCAGAAGTTTCAAGTTAACAGGAAATCGCCCAAAGTGGTGTAAATTAAATGGCTCGAATGTTTAGTATCACTGGATCAAGAATTACAGGGATATTACCACTATAGATTTTATGATATCAGGACACCAGATCTATGTGACATAGGAAGGATTTCGAATCAATGCAAAGTTGCTGTAACTCAAATTAGATTATCTGGATTGAATAATGGCAAACAATAGTGATGTTCTTTCTGGATTGAACTTAAAGCTCACATGTCTCTGCTTTTTGGCCAAACTTGATCAATAGTATCAATATATCAGTGATCAAGTTATGATCAAAATTCAGATATGTCTGACTTGGTCAAAGTTGCGCATTGCTCAGTCACCACCAAAGCTTCTCATTAACCGACCACAATAATATCGTTGATCTATCTAATAACAGCGAAATCATAATGAGAAAAACTATGGCTGATCAATCCAGATATACATCGATTCAAATTCTAGCGGTTAAGGTTAAACAGTTCCATCTCTCTTTCAAAAGACAAGAGCTGTTTAAACTTCTTTACCAGAACCAGAAAATCTGTCTATCTGGGAATGATACTATTTGATGGTTAATCTGCATGCGGTAGAGAAAATTCTGTAAATGAAACTATGAAAACAGAAAATACTCTAATCACTCATTCATTACATAGATGATAGAAAACGGAGTAAATGAATTGATATTGATATAGTATGAATGGAGTAATGAACTAACGCTATATTTATTATATTTTAAAAGCGCTAGTGGTGCGTTATAAGCATGGATATAGAAACTGAATAAATTAATATGTAAATAAGCGGAAAGAAAATTATTTTTGGAAATCTGATGAATGAAATTTTAATCAATCAGCCCTTAGTTTTCATTAAGGGTTAATTTATTAAAGAGGCAATCACCAAATAGCATAGCAAACTTATAATCAATTGAATGCATATGTTAATTCAAGGATTATGCATTACAAGTTCAATGGGATTTTAATAGCGAATTGACCGCTAGTCGGTAGGATAACAATAATGAGATTTATTGGGTAATTCAAAAGACTGATGACCCACTCAACCAATCTAGAACTAACGTTATGAATTGGTTGATTGGCTACTCAGGCCTTGGAACTAGAAACTAACCAAGTGTACATGATGATTACTGAATGATTGTTGGTTATTTGAACTTGGACAAATGACGTAATAACAACAAAATGAAACAAATATTCAATCAATTTAAATAGAAATATTTAAAAAATAAGTATGAAAATTTACTTATAGAATATTTTGAAATTTGGTTACATAAGTAAAAATCTGGACAGTCTCTGCACCACGCGAGTTGGTCGGGGTGTATGGAAAATAATTGATGACTGATGATGATGATTACACTGAGATGATGACAAAGACAAGACGACACAGGCACACTACTATGTTAACATTTTCACATGGTGAGTTCGTGGACTCTGGAAAATAAGCGCTCCTAGATGACGTATGAGCCGCTTAGAGATATGTTTCGAACTGATGAGTGGGAGTTGGCGATCTTCCCACCAAAACACTGTCACATGATTCACGAACGAGCACATGGTTTGATGTATAAATGCGCCGACGTCCATATAATGCCTAAAGATGGTGACAATCTTATCATATAAAAATTTGATAAAATTCACTGGAAAATAGAATCTCAAAAATAATAATTATACAAGAAAAATTAATAATTATGCAATTAAATTGACCAATATAATAAAATCTAGAGGAACTATTTTCCAATCATAGCGGTGCCAATTATGTGCAATGAATATGCCATGTTAATTTCAAGTAATATTGATGCCTGGTCTACCGTACAAATATGGACTTCAAAAACACTAGATCGATCAATAGCTCACCGAGTTACATAGTGGGATGGACTTAGGACTAGGCCGCTAGGACAGATCGTACAATTCTATACTCTGTGGTAATCAGTTACAGCCAAGAGCTTGATTAGCATATAAATTGGGAACTACCCGATCAGATGTTTATTTCATATTTAATACATGGACAGTGGAGGGGAATAAATGATAATACTGGATTATGCAGCTCGCCGGGTAGTGTCGGGCCATTCCGGTGTATCATGTCGACTCGCCGCGCCGCAAGTGCACGACGAGTGATGACGCTGGTTAGCATCCGGTCTCGGGGTGACGGACCTTGTACGAGACTGCCCTGCGGGAAACAAAAACCGGCTCCTATGGCCGGTGGAACTCAATCGTTCCGGTGGGGCTGTGCGACTATCGTCGTGAACATTAAACACAACTGTCTCATCCCAAGAATTTGTGTTACCAGTATGCCTGTCCATAGCAATTTCGTGATCTATGGACTTACAAGATTTGATTTGGTGACCTAAAAATATAAGTCTATACAATGATTTTACCTGAACAATTATAAATATGCTAGATAAAACTACAGTAAGAGCATACGAAAATACGAGACATAGAGACAGGTAGATGAACTTTTAAACATGGTGCTCCCGGAGGTACCACACAGACTCGTAGGTCCGCAGAGGTATCCCCACAAGGGAGGGATCCTGTACACGAGACGTAACTAATTAACTTAATATAAGTTATTATACCTCTAAGCTGAAAGGAAGAAGGTTATCTCGGACGAAAAGTTATGTGCCTCATGCGGGCACTACTCCTAGTGCTAGTTTGTGTGAGGAGTATTATTCTCGCATGGACCGTCGTCGCTGAATCCTTGCGAGAGGCAAGTGCCTCGCACCAGCCTCCATCACGGGAAAATGTTGCCACTGCTTAAAACGGGAGAAGAGTAGTAGGCAAAATGGGGCCTACTCTAGTATTTAACCAAAAATGCTATAAAGAAAAGACCATACCTAGTGAGATTATGACTATAAGGCTGCGTGCTGTTTTACGTGAAGACGGAACGAACG
Organism: Chaetoderma sp. LZ-2023a; assembly: GCA_034401795.1. Taxonomy (NCBI): domain Eukaryota; kingdom Metazoa; phylum Mollusca; class Caudofoveata; order Chaetodermatida; family Chaetodermatidae; genus Chaetoderma; species Chaetoderma sp. LZ-2023a. The sequence continues at coordinate 98,070,198 of CM067360.1, read as the reverse complement.
ATTCCTGAAGGATTCCCACATCACCGCCTTATGTAATTCTTAGCATGCTAAATTGGAAGTTGCCGCTTTGTTTATGCGGGACTTCTTCTATGCTTAGCCTCACATTTAATTTTTTGAGACAAGGATTATTTTAGGCCGCAAATGGCGGGTGTCTACCTAGCTGTTAGACATGGCTGTCATTGAGAACGGATGCCCTAAGACATAAATACTGAAGACAGCGCTCATACATGTTACTTAGCGAGATCTCTGAACTGGATAGGAATCCGGACATCCCACTCCATAACCACATAAAACGTCACAAGACACTAGGGTCTTTTCACAAAAGCATTTTTAGGCAACTGGTCTATCGTTACGGTGGGGGTAAGAGAGACGAAGTTAGCGAAAGTAAAAAAAAAAGGCGTAGTAAAAATGACTAAGTTCGTTAAAACGCATAGTGCGCATGCGCACGCTTAGATGCTATTTTTGACAGAGCATGTAGTTTACGACCAAGATGGGATGGCGCTTTTAGTGTACCGAGACGGTACCATGTAATCCTTTTTAATTACCTGTTCCCGCCAAATCTGGCGTTAATCAAGACCAGAATTCGAGGGGCTTTCCAAATCTGTAAACCATTTCAAAATCAGTTAAGAAATGGCTGAGTTATCCACGAAAACCCCTTCTGATTATCTTCAGAATATTGCTGTGACATCATAACGACGTGGACGCAGAACTTCTAGAATGTTCTAGAACATTCGACTGCGTTATTATCAGCTACGCGCTGATTGGCTGTTGCTCGACTGATGATTGGTTGGAGCCTGCGCCTGTGACGTTACGAGTAGTATAAAAGGAGACGCGATCCAGAGATCGAGAGCATTCTCGGCCAGGGGCTGAACAGGTTGGACCTGTGACAGCTACTATCAGTACGACAGGCATTATTCATATCACTTCGCTTTCTGTCGGTTTTTCTCCTGTAGCTAGCAGTAACCCAACCCACCGCACTAAAACAATTTTGTAACTCCTGTCTTGCAGGAGCATTTTGGAACTTTTAGATATTGTTCACGAATATATCAAGAGCGAATTCGGAACACGAGCTTGCAGTGAGGCCTTTCCGGCCTGAAAATGCGATTCTACAGATGGATGACTCACCGGATCTGCTGGCCACTCCGAAAAGTAGTTATTTAACCGTCCCCGCACTGATGTCGTGCAGGCTCATCTAGACTTTTCGACGGCAGCAAGTAAACTTTGCGAGGTACGTCTTCAATGTTGGCTGATGTACCCAGCACCGTTAAGCTTAGTTTCGTATCTTCATCTGCATCTAACAAACCCCGCATGTGATCGGGTTGTTGTCAACTTCCATCCATACCATCTGTGTACGGGAACTTTAGTCACAGCAGTAATGTTTTTGTATCTCTTGCTGACTACTCGTTAGACATTCTATATTGTGATTACAGTCCTGAGTTCGATTCGCTCCCGTCATAAGCTGCTTGCGGGAATCCTGTTTGTGGGAACCAGTCTGTGGGAACTTTCCAGCTTCCTGAGAATGCATCAACTCACGTCAACCTAAGAGTGACGTATCAATTTCAGTAACACGATAGCCCGACTTAAGAATGGCTACCAATTATTCAAGTAACTATACCTAACATTTTAATTATTCCGTTAATTATATTTTTGATAATTATATCGTACCCGTATAAACGGTCCCGATGACTAAAAGGCATCATAATGGTGTTAGGACCACTAGTTATAATTTCTGTATTTGTTCATAGTTATTCTTGTTTTCTGTAAGGTGTTTTCATTAACCACACCGTAGTAGGTTTCCTAACCTGTACTAAAGATATATTATTCTGATCATTTCATACTGTATTGATTGTTCTGGTTAGTTTATGTATATGGCCAGTGGCCATCAGTTCATATGTTTTGTTTAATTGTAGAAAATATAGGACTGCAGTGCACGTAGGAAACACTATACAGCAACATTTATATATGCAATACTTTCTCCCGCCACCAACAATTTTTCACTGAGGTCGCTGTCCGTGCTATAACTCTGTTTAGCCCGGCATGCTACTGACTAAAACCTTTTCTATTCAGCTCGATAGGGTAGGTTTAATATGATTAGAGACAATTTCTTCGTTAAGAAATCCATAGTGTACGCCTCTTTCCCGGTAGTTGCGATAATTTAGCCCGCACTCTGGCAAGGTTGTGTAAGATTGGCCAAAAATACCTAAAGGGCCTCATATTTCTAAGTTATTGTCTCTCTTCCTGTTCCACTAAGCCTTATGGCTTCTTAATTGTTTGGATGTTCCTATCCGCAACATGGACTGATCCTACCCTGGGAAACTATTGGGGTTTCCAAGCGGTGATGGCCAAGGTGTGGTATTATACACATTCCCTTGTATCCTCGGATACCTAGTAGTTATCATCATTGCCAATGTAGGAAAGCACTGCTCAAACATATCTTAATTATTATTTTCTTTAATTTGCTGAACAATCCTCCCGCACCGCAGTGCACAACTAGGCAACTTATATTTAAACCTAATGACAGGTTAAACGATTAGTTCCATAGGACCTGGTACCGGGCGAGATGTGCATCCCCACCAAATTCCGTAAGAATGTCTGGGCATGATATTCAGATGTGAAGGACATTTACGGTGGGTATTCGTCTCTCTTACCGCCACTGTAGCGATAGACCAGTTGCCCAAAAATGCTTTTGTGAAAAGTAACCAGTGTCTTGTGACGTTTTATGTGGTTATGGAGCGAGATGTCCGGATTCTTTTCCAGTTCGGAGATCTTACTAAGTAACATGTATGAGCACTGTCTTCAGTATAGATGTCTTAGGGCATCCGTTCTCAATGACAGCTGTATCAAACAGCTAGGTAGACACCCGTCATTTGCGGCCTAAAATAATTCTTGTCACTAAAAACTAAAAGTGAGGATAAGCATAGAAGAAGGCCCGCATAAATAAAGCAGCAACTACTAATTCAGCATACTAAGAATTACATAAAACCGTGATGTGGGAATCCTTCGGGAATCGTTCCTCCCGACTTCACGTAAAACAGCGCCGCCTATAGTCATAATCTCACTAGGTGTGGTCTTTTCTTTACAGCATTTTTGGTTAAATATTAGAGTGGGCCCCTTTTTGCCTACTACTCTTCTCCCGCTTTAAGCAGTGGCAAAATTTTCCTGTGATGGAGGCCCGCGCGAGGCACTTGCTTCTCGCAAGGATTCAGTGACGACGGTCCATGCGAGGATAATACTCCTCACCCAAACTAGCACTAGGAGTAGTGCCCGCGTGAGGCACATAATTTTCCGTCACTACAAAGACAATTTTCTTTCCTTTCAGCTTAGAGGTATAATAACTTATATTAAGTTAAATAGTTAAGCCTTGTGTACGGGAGCTTCCCTTGCGAGGATGCCTCTGCGGACCTACGAGTCTGTGTGGTACCTCTGGGAGGCCCACGTTTAAAAGTTCATCCGGCTGTCTCTATGTCTTGTATTTTCGTATGCCCATTAGTTTTATCTAGCATACTCGACAGTCTGTTTAGGTAAAATCATTGTATAGACTTATTTTAATTAGGTCACCAAAATCAAATCTTGTAAGTCCATAGATCACGAAATTGCTATGGACAGGCATACTGGTGACACAAACTCTTGGGATGAGACCATTGTGTTTAACGTTCACGACGATGGTCGCACGGCCCCACCGGAACGATTGAGTTCCACCGGCCTTAGGAGCCGGTCTTTGTTACCCGTAGGGCAGTCTCGTACAGGATCCGTCACCCCGAGACCGGAAGATAACCGGCGTCATCATTCGTCGTGCACCAGACACCGGAACGGCCCGACACTACCCCGCAAGCTGCAATGGCCAAGCATGGACCATCTTTGGGTGGGCACTTCCTGATGTTCTTTCAATGGTAGAAATTTTGGCCATTTTGTCATTCTAGTTTATTTCAGGGAATATTTAATGTTGTATTTGGGTAATTTGTGATGTTCTTTGAGAGGATGCGCATGCCATTCCTTTTAGATTTAATGTCGTCCCAAAATAAATCATTGTATACATTCTGGTCTTGATCAGAGAAGAGTTGGCTATGGTCAATGAATTTTATATCTACCCATGAAGACAGTGTAGAAGACAATGTATGTAGCATATTGTTGAACTCGGTTGTTGACTAGCTGTTCCTTCTGTTACTATTCGGGCGTGGTAGCAGAGAGGAGACAAAGATATCTGTGCTTGGTGATATAGATTTGGCCTTCTCAATTAGTTTGTCATGGTCCTCTATCATGCCATTTGTGTTCCGCCTGCCGATATCATTTGTGCCCACGTGGAGTACCAGATTTCCAGAAATTAGCAGGCATTGGAGAAATTCTGTAATCTCGCTTATTCTTGGACCACTGTATGATTTGATGGTGACACTGATATTTGGTGTTGACATGTAACGTGCGATCAGTTTTTTTAGATGTAGAACTGCCAATGAGCAAGACATTTTTGATGACCTATGTTCAGGATGGCTTTGGCCATTGACTATTGCATGGGTTTGCCTACGTTCATATGGATTTTGTGTGTTGTTATTTTGCTTGGTTGCATGATCCATTTTTACCGCATTCTTAAAATTTCCTGGTTTGATGCATGTCTCTCGTTGGTGTAATTTGCCATTTCATGTCTTATTGTATTGTTTTGTACGGGCGGAATAGTGCTCAGAGCTGGACTGGTTGGTATACATACATGATGATGATGACATATCCTAATGACGCAAAATATAGCTCTGCACATGGAACTAATCTCTCAAGACCTGATCTACATCCTGTACAGAGATAGGCTGAAGCTGCTGAACATGGATCCAGTGCCATGTACGAAAAGAGCACAGTGGCCAATAAGCTCAAAGCATCAATAACAATGCCCTGTAGGTGGGGCTTAGAATACACCTTCCGTATCCTCTGCGTGTCGTAAGAGGCGACTAAAGGAGGTAAGGGTGAGGTAACCCTGACAGAAACCTCGAGTGCTGAAGACGGAGGTTCCAGGCCGCACGGCGCACTCTAATAAACCATGGATCCACGCACTTAGCGCATATGATCATGTCGATAGTCACTTACAGGACTGGCGGTATGATCAGCGAACGAAAAGAAGAAGAAGAAGAAGAAGATCAATAACAATAAAAATAATTGTCATTGAAGACATTCAGAAATTTCCGTTATTAGTTTAATTCATTAGTCGTAGTAGTTATTTTAAGAGAGAGAGGGAACTTCCACACAAGGATAAGGAAGTTGTTGTTGTTGTTCACTACCTGGAATTTCCAGGGTGACTCTGACAGAGAGGGAACTTCCAGCACAAGGATACAGGAGTTGTTGTTGTTGTTGTTGTTGTTGTTGTTGTTCATCATCATCATCATCATCATCATCATCATATATCATGATCATAAATTATGACATTTAGGTGCATATCTAGTTTTGATTTAAACAGGCCGAGCTTGAGTGCCACGACAACAACAGAAGGGAGTGAGTTCCATGTGTTAATAATTCGGTTTGGGAAAAAATGCCTACAAATTTCATTTCTGTTGCATTTAGTGTTGAGCTTGAATGTGTGACCTCTAGTATGTGTGGTATTTGATCGGTCAGAGAATATGTTTTTGTCAATGTTGTAATCGTCATGGATAAATTTGTATGTTTCGATTAAGTCTCCTCTACGCCTTCTGTATTTTAGTGACATGAGGTTCAAAGCATTTAACATGTCTGTATAGCAGTGGTTTCTCAAATGGAGAACAAGTTTAGTGGTTCTACACTGGGCCCTTTCAATTATACAGGATTGTCTTTTAAAGCGAGGAGACCATATGCAGTTACAGCATTCCAAAACTGGTCGGACTAGTGATTTGAATAACAGGGTACGTATGTTTTCATCTATGTAATTGAAGGTTCTGTTAATTAGACCAACTATGCTGTTTGCCTTTGATACAGTTGCATTTATATGGGTATCGAAGGAGAGGTTTTCATCTATGTATACGCCAAGATCTTTTTCACTTGTGGACGGTATGATTTCAATGGTTTGTGATGGGCATGTAGTGTCTGTCATATAATACTGGGTCCTAGGATTATTTGAACCAAAGTGTATTACATGTGTTTTGTTTGTATTAAGTGTAGCTGCCAAATCTGAGACCAATTACATACATTATCTATATTGTTTTGAAGGTTCATGGTGTTAGAGTTACCAAACAGTTTTGTATCATTTGCAACGATCTTACAAGTGTAGGTTATGGAATCGGGTAGATCGTTTATGTGCAAAAGGAAAGGTGTAGGTCCCAAGACACTGCCTAGAGGCATGCCACTAGTGACGACTGTCCAGTCAGATGTTGCTTCGTTGATCTTTACACACTGTTTTCTTTTGGTTAGAAATGCTTCAGTCCAGTTAATTAGTTGCTCTCCTAGACCATACATTCTCACTTTCTTTAGAAGTCTTTTGTTTGGTACTGTATCGAAAGCTTTGGAAAAATCTAAGTATATTGCGTCTATAGGATTGTTTTCATCTAGATTGGATGTTATGGTTTCCATGTACCCCAGTAACTGTGTTTTGTATGATCTGTTATGTCTGAAGCCATGTTGGCAGCTGGTGAAAAGGTTGTTTGTTTCCATGTGGTTCATTATTGCATCACGTACAAATGTTTCTAAAAGTTTGCAAAGTGGGCAAGTTAGACTGATGGGTCTGTAGTTGCTTGGATTACTTTTAGGGGTTTCTTATAAATTGGACAGACATTAGCCATTTCCCAAATCTCAGGTATTATGGCTTCCTCTAAAGATTTGTTAAATAGGATGCTAAGGGGTACACTGATCTCTTTTTCTAGTTCAATCAAGATTCGTATGGGTATGGCATCTTGTCCATGACTTTTATTTGGGGTTAGTTCTTTTAGTTTGGCTTCAGTAGTCTCTGGGTTTATAGAAATGTCTAGTAAAACAGTGTTTGTGATATTGGGGATATTTTCTGGCATTGTATTTAGGTTCTCTTCTGAAAATACGCTTGCAAAATAGATGCTCAAAACTTCTGCCTTTTCTATATCATTTGTACACACTTCATCATTTGAATATTTAAGTTGGTCTACTGTTTCTATGAGAGCTGTTTTGCTTTTGACATATTTCCAAAAGGACTGGGTTTTTTCTTGCATTCTGTTGCTATATTTCGTTCAAATGACCGTTTGGCTTGTTTGATACATGATGTAGAATTATTCCTTGCCATTTTGTATTGGTTATAATCATCAGCACTCTTTGTTTTCTTGTATTTTTTGCACAGTTTGTTTTTTTGCTTTAAGGGTGTTGTGTGACACTGGAAGTAAGCTATAGGTGTTTCCGTTTACTTGACTTGTTTGTTTTAGGGATGTGTTGATTTGGCATTGCGGTTAAGACGTTGTAAATAAGGTTCCATGCTTCTGGAGTATGAAGTTCCAGCATGTTTGTCCAGTCAATATTGCTGATCTCCATGGGCATGTCATTGTACATACCTTTATTCAGCAAAGGTTTGGGCCAACTTGGTTCAGTTGAAACATTAAAAGTGAAAGTTTATTTGTAAGACATCGTGATCGTTTTGTCCTAATGGGGCTAGATGAAATATATTTTTGCTAAGTAAGGATAATCCTCCAATAGTTTGGCGCACCTACAGCAGTGGTAAAAATTAGTTTTGTTAAAAAGTAGTAAGATGTAACTATTGTATGTGAGGTTCTTAAATCTAATGGAGGAGTACACGGGTACAGAGCAGAACAGAAGAAGATGACAATCTGAAGCGACAATCTGCTATAGGCCCCATTACATCCAAATCGCAAAGCTGTTTTATCTATATACAGACTTCTCCAAAAATATAATCTTCCAAAAGTGAAAGACCTACGAAATCAGTCTCCCAGCAAACAGCAATGGAAGAAAATAATCAAAGGTGCCATTGATAAATGGTGGACACACAAGCTATGTCAACGATGCCTTACAAAGAAAACACTGTTTTACTGCCATACCACAGGACTTTATATTGGAAGACCTTATTTGCCCATCAGCAGCATTCAGAATGAAGTCAAAGATGTACGAAGATCTAGCATAAAACTCAGACTACAAACATATCTCGTCCAGTCTACAATAGCCAGGTTTAACAAAATGCACATAGATCCAACATGTCCGTTATGTCAACAGCAACCAGAAGACTATCTGCATATGCTCATTACTTGCTGCGCCTTACTCACACACAGAAAGAAAAGCTTGTTGGAACTTAAAACTCTCATTGAACAACACTTATGTGGTCACACGTGGACGCTGCTTTGTAGAGATTCCGTCTGTTAGGCAAATGGATCAGCGACTGCATAGTACTCGTGGATTCAGGAATAATCCCAGATATTCCAGATCTCTGTCATCAAATTGAGATTATCTCTAGGCAACTCTGCTATGATGTTCTACTGTGCTAGAACATATATGCTCAATTCTCACAACAGCACACGTTACCGGCAATAATTTGGCAAAATTATACGGACAGAGACTGTATGCGTTATATATTAATTGGAATCATTGACATTTTGATTTGTTTCACTGTGATAATTTGCAATTTAGAAGAACTTTCAAAGTTTATATTTTATATTTACCACACGTTGTTGTGGGTGCTCCAATCAAGTGGAGGATGACTTGACTTGACGATGTAAATTCCTCACTTCTGGTGAGAACGGTTGCATCAACCTGCATATTATAAATCTTAAGAGAGCTGTATCATCATTCAATATCTTCCTGTCTTCGTGTCTGATATAGACAAGTCTTCTTATTTGGTGGTAACTGTGTTAGTCTTTTTCTCGATATTTGTACAATGCATAGCAAAGTCTTCTAGTGTTGAACAAGATTTTCTTGAATATTTCATAGGGTAACTTGGCTGAGCTGGAGTCAAGAAGAAAGCTGCACACTTTATTTGATTCATCTGTCATTCTGTGCTCTGACTCCAAAGTATCCATTAATTCAGACTTCACACTTAGATTATCATGGAGTGTAGCCTGAAGTTGGTTCATAATGGGTCATCTCACAACGTCACTACTTGTACATTGCAGCAGAAAGTGTTCTAATGTCTCTTTATGTTTCAGACAAAGCAGACATGTTCTGAGGATTTGTTCATTGATGGATAAATGTTACACGGACCAGAGGTCATAGGCTCAAGCTCAACATAAAACGTAGCAGCAAAGATATTCGGAAGCACTCCTTCGCAAATAGAGTGGCACCACATTGGAATTCACTGCCAACAACAATAGTCGAAGCAACCACAGTCGAAATATTCAAGGGCAAACTAGACATCTTTTTCAAAGAAAGAATATTTGAATTCGACTGAACACAATTAATTGTGGTGTGGCTTTGGACGTTGCTGTTACACATATGCTTATACAACATATGTGAGCCGTCAATTCCCAAAGTCATAATACAATTATTACATCACAGTGGACTAATCTTGAAACAGCCTGTGCATCTACATGAACATGCACACATGAAGATAGCTACACGTGTTGTATCCAGACCAGGGTTGCCTGCCCTACCAGTTTGGCACTGAGGCAATAACAAGCCAATGGCTTATGCCTTGTAAATTGATGTTGATGTTGTTGTTGGATAAAGCTCCACTTACGATCTAAGGTATGCCACCCAGTATTGATCTATAGACTTGTACACTGTTGCTTTCCAAATGCCCTTAGTTGGTGGGTTATCCAGAATAGTGTGGGCCGAAGGGAGCGAATATTTTGCCAGCAAATTCCTTGCTGTACAGATCCAGTTGTCATTGTTATATCCTTTAAGCACCAGTTGTATTTCATATTCTGCTGTATTCCTCTCTCGACTGAGGCTTCACAGAAGGACCATACATACAGAAGAAGAAGAGGAAGAATGACAGCTCGATTGGCCAAAAATATTTTTACGCCTGTACAAATAAATAAACAGAGGAAAAACTATGAATATGCATCAACGTGATTAGAGTTGTACACAAAGTATGTCATTTACACATTAGCTGATGTGTTAACATGTTACATATACGTTTAATCATCCTCATTTTGACGTTACCAGATTTCGTACCGGTCGCTGGACCACAGGGAGGCATTTGAAGGGTCTCGAGTAATAAAGGCCGCCGGTAAAAAAGGCAGCCAGTGTGTCAAAAAAGGCCGGCGGTGTATATTTGGCCGCCAGGGTTCTCAATTATGTATTATGCATAACGTGTTATATTTGATGGATGTATTATCCGTCATTGTTTGTTTATTAGTTTATTAAAATTTTACTGAAATTCAGCACGCGAATTATTAATGTTGTATGCTTGCGTGGGGCGTGGGCATGTGTGTTAGTCAAGTTATAGTTCTGTGCAGCATATGTTAGTGCAGTAATATATCATATAGGTTAATATCTAATCTAATCGTGCCACATTAGTTACAAAAGATAATTCAATGATGGCGATGTGATGATGAATAGTAGTAGTAGTAGTAATAGTAGTATAATATATAATAATAGCAGATGTAAGAGACCTCTTTCGAGGAATGTGGTGGGCCCTGAAAAGGGCCTTTTTGCTAACATATGGTTAGCGTGCAGCATAGATCAAGTAATTGGCCCTGAACACTTTCTATCCTTATTCAATTGGATTCAAACATTGACTAATTTTTGCGTGTAAACCATTTGTAAATTTCATAGTATATATTTTCAATTTTCGATTAATTTCCCAAGACGTTTTGTTTATATGTAGTATAATTGGCTAAAATAAAAGACGAGCTGAAATTATTCCAAAATTTTACAACATTTATTTACATTTGTATTAAAGATCATATTGCTATTCTTATTATAAAAACCCCAACATAATACGGAAACGCTTAAGACATTCTAAAGACCTATTCCTGTGCTAAGCAACAGCCGTCATCAAATAGTTGAATAGGTCGCCTCTACGTCTGCTCCACATCTGAAATATAGTATATATGAAGTCTTTGGTATAGATCGATAATAGTAGGTCTATAGTATAGCATAGTATAGATCGATAATAGTAGGTCTATAGTATAGTATAGATTGATAATAGTAGGTCTATAGTATAGTATAGTATAGATTGATAATAGTAGGTCTATAGTATAGTATAATATAGATCGATAATAGTAGGTCTATAGTATAGTAGTGTAGATCGATAATACTAGGTTTACAGTATAATATAGCAGGCGGCCTTTAAAGCCAAATATACACCGGCGGCCTTTTTTGACACAGTGGCAGCCTTTTTTACCGGCGGTCTTTATTAACATACACCATTTGAAGTTTACCCTCCTATTTCATAGAATCATATTTTTAGCATATTTCATATTACTACTATATATATAATTCACTGTATTATATATATATATATATATATATATATATATATATATATATATATATATATATATATATAGTAGTAATATGAAATATGCTAATAATATGAAATATGAGGGTAAACTTCAAATGCCACTTCAAATGCCTGTGGCTTGACATTCATTATTACAAGGAGCTAACACCTGTCATCTGAAGAAGGTGTTATGCTCTGAAAACCAATTGTATGTATTCACCGTCTCCATCTAACAAGTGTCAATATCGTAACTCTACCCTTGACGAAAACTGGTAACTTTACTTACAGGCTAAGTGGCCTATCAAGGTAGTATGTGATAAGTATAAGTAAATTCTATCATTTAGGTTGACATGCCCAATATATTTCAGCTGAAAATGATATCATATCATAGGGTGACCGTTCACGACTCATTCAGCTCATATCTCATGTAGCCTCGTGTGATTACTGGACGAAAGTATTTTCCTATGTGTCCAGATCCTCGCCTTCACAATTCTCTGACTTAACTGATATGCTGTGTCTCGAAGCATAGATATTGTCATTATTGAGTTCTGCATCAAACTTGTACACCTCTTCATCATCATCATCATCGTTTTACGAGGAATAAGCCATTGTCTTGTTGTCTCAGTATTTTAGTTGGCTTGCTCTGTGCAATTCAAAAGTTCTTAATTTGAAGTCAATATCTAGTTTGTTCTTGAATGAATTTGACTGTTGTTGATTAATTAAGTCCTCAAAACCATTACATTTATATATTGGAGTTCACCGCCTGGTTAATTATTGTAGCTGAGCATACTTGATGCCTGTGTAATCACATAGGCAAATCTGGTAGAAAATTTTCCTTCGAATCCAGTATTTAAATCCACATGTGTACAGCCATTTATACGATACTGGCAGGGATTGCCCTATCTAGTAAAATGTATAGCCTATTTCATTCCTATGACTAGGGTTGGGCGATTTTTCGATATTATCGTCAATATCGCGATATACCGATACCGAAATCGTCATAATTTCGAAATATTGTCAATACCGACAGGACGATATTGCACTTTTAACTGTGAGTATAATATAAATAATTAAGTTCGAAATGTCATACTCTTACCTTATTCGGTCCAGTAATAGTCTTTAAGTAATAATCCAGTCTTTATCTAAGGTAATTAAAACTTAATAAACTCCAAAATAATCTGTGCTCATTTAATTCATGGTTTGTTTGCACTAATAAAATGATTTAAAGTACAAAATAATCCGTTGTTGTTCACTTTTCATAATTACACAAATAGACGACGACATGCTTTTTCTTGCCTCATTCTGAGTATTAGTCAGTGGGGAATACCATTTGCACTACCCACATTCCATTCTGATGATGTCATTACTACAGGTCAAGCTATTTATCCATTAGTCATTGATCTGCATGGTTAAACATTCTTCTGACCGTGAAAGATTTAAACTATAAAACTTTTGAGGTCGATAGGAAACCACACACACTTAATCCCTTATCAATACCACAGCTTGGAACGGTGGGTGAGGGGGAAGTTAATCTCTTGCTTTACCGTTATACATTTTTATGTAACTTTATACAATATATTTAGCATTTTTAAACGAATCAGATCAAAATTAATTCCACATATAACATTACGGATTTATTCTAAGTGAGAAACGTCCTTAAAATAAAGAATTTAGATCTTCTATCTGTTCTGGCAGTCTTGGCTGCAGAGTTAACTGGGTTAATTTCACACATCCCAGCTACGCCTTGAGATCAATGGATAAACCTGCTAAGTAGTGAGCGAATTTGAATAGGTCTACAATGGGGCAAATTATGCAGTGTTATTTTGTTAATTTGCATCGTCTATGCTAGCGGCGGGCGTGATAACAGCTGTCGGAATTCTGCAGTGTGAATTCTGATTGGCTCAAGTATGATACGGCGCCCAATCAGATTTCGCTCTGCGGAATTCCTTTCTGCACAATGAAGTTAATGCATATTCCTTGCTCAATCTTTTGACAGTTGTCGTGAGGTAAAGATAACACAAAATACAACACAAGAACAGAAGAAAATCCTTTATTTTTCTTATTTGTGATGAATACGGTTAGTTGCATTACATTCGTTGCTTTAAACTGTATATTGAAGGGTGTCAAAGTGTGGAATTTCGTGTGTTAAATATGCGGAAATGGCAATCATGGCGATCTCAATTTACGGTTTCAATGCAACAAATTTAATGAAAATAACTTGCAGACGCCACCAATTTGAAATACATGTTATTCTATGTTTACACCCTAACTCCACACCCCACCCAAATGATGATATATCGTGATACCGCGGTATTTTAATGAGATACCGATATCGTCATGCCTTGAGCAATATCGCCCAACCCTACCTATGACTTTAGCGCAGGTGGACGTGTTGGCTTTTCATGTGCCCCGTACTGTCTAGAACTAGCGTAAATGTTTATATATGTATATATAATGTGTATATATGATGTACAAATATATGTATCCATCATATATTACATGTCAAATAAGTCATCAAAAAGTTCCTACACTGGAAACATTGACAGATTGTTATAAAAACAAGTATTTTGACCGACAAGCCTCATACGTCATAATGAAGATGAAGAAGAGTTTAACTCTTACCACTCTGATGTCAATATTCTATTCTATAAATAACAAGGAAACCGGTGTACACTTTTCAACAATTTGCTTGATGATCATTATGTTCGACAGCAACATCCTCCACCAAATTTGCAAAAGATGAACTTTAATATGAAAATTTAAAATTCCAACATTGGAGTGGCAAGGGGTAACACTAATGTGGAAATGCTGTGGTGCAGTTGTGTGTTCCCCCGCATCAGCTGCGCTGTGTCGCCTACACGCGTGGTTACACCTTGCTGCGCCTCGAATTTGGTTACATGTTGACTTGTGGTGGCCGTAGGTGGTCTTATTGCTGTTGGTTTCATTTCCTGCGTTTATCGCTATCCGAATCTCCTCTTGAAATCTGTACAGAGCATGTTCTTGTCAATACACAGGCTATTCCAAAATCAGTCCTCTGCATTGGGAGAATTGCAGTATGACTTTGTGATGGGCTGGTATCTCTTGCTGCTTCCAGTGGTAGTTATTGTCGAGCCCATAACGAAGCGGATGATGTCGACATAGTGATCCAAATGACGCCCGTTGTGACAAGAATTAGGTAAATATTACAGTTTTTCAATGGACATTTAATTCATCAAGGACTTATCCGGTGTTAATAAAACTACAGATTTGATCTGTACCATCATTGCATCTAGTTTCCATCATAATTGAAAAGATTTTCAAATTTTTTCCGTATTTTTACTAGAGCTGGGCGATCTGACGGTAGTACCGTGAGGACAGCGGTATACTGTGACCGTTGACATTTCCAAATACCATGAATACCGTCCATAATGTAAGAGCAATATTTGAGAAATATATTCATAAAATCTGCCTTGACCAAGGGTAAATAGGTGCTAATAGTGCCAAAACTACAGGCATGCCTAACTATTAGCCGAGTTGAGGTGAAAGTGTCGTTGTAAAAACAAACATCAAGACGTCAATTACAAAATAATGACAGGCAGAATTGTTTATCAAACGTACGTCTTGAAAGTCTCACGGTAAAATTGCTTTATTTAAAACATCTAAACTCATTCACTGTCCGTCCACCGGTAGTAATTACATTATAATATATTTCCTATTCCCGTTTCTATTATTTATAATTTATTACTCCAAGCATTTTGTCACCGAACAAACACACTAGAATAACAAAATAACATACAAACTGCGTGCTATTCAAACACAACAGCAATCTCGCAAAGACGTATCTGATTGAACTAGACCGTGGGAAAATTCATTACTATGCTGAATTTATCAATGAAAATTTACTAAAACGTAGTATTTGCTCACGCCATTTTGATCACGTGCTAATTTATTAACAACGAGCAGCGTTGAAGTCGTTATTTTTTATTTTTCTGGCTTGTTTTAAGAAATTTCTTTAAGGATTAAATCCAGTTTAAGTAACGACACCTAAAAATTATAGTGTTTTAGTTTTTGTAATTCATTTTTCAACTGGCTACACGTCGGAAGTTCGCGGAAATAGCTTTTTGCACGCATTGTTCACATGAAGCATGGCGAGTAACGAGTCTGCACATCGGGTACTCAGTAATTATCAAAAACTTTGGAATCGGCTATATTCCATGTCGGGTTATATGTATGTGTATAGGCCTGTTTTCGCGAATAACCGAATATATGACTCCAACAGAAATAAAAGAGTCCAACACTCGCCCCGTTTAAATACTTGCGGATTTTGTCTGGACTCTGTTTATCAAAGCACTCGACTGCCAAAATAAAATTTACCGTTTGCTGGTCGCATGCATTAATAGCAAGAACAATCCAGATTGAAAATAGCGCAGCCCAATGTCTCAAACAGCGTGGTTATAGTTAGCGAGTCAACCACACCCTTTGACCGATATTCCTGTGAATGATATTACGTCAATAAAAATAGTGACCTAATAAAATTGTGAAACTAAACAGTCGCAGTAGCCATAATATTTTTCTTCTCTAAGTCAGGAAGCCGATTTATTTTACCTATGTTTACCGTTTATTGGAGATGGAAGTGAAAAGGAAATGGAAAAAATTGTTCTAATTTCGTGGCATCCCTCAAGCTCAGATGACTGTATACCGTGGTACCGCTGTATTTTTTCATGGTACCGATACCGTCATGTAAATATCAATACCGCCCAGCTCTAATTTTTACAGGGTTTGGACTTAGTGATACGCAAGGCGACCGCCTGTCATCCGTCGTCCATTTGGGGTAGGCTTCAGAACTTGTATACAGAATTTTGATTGGTCAATTTCTTGGGCGAAAATCTTAGATATTATTAAACATTTAACGGAAATTGTCAAAACGCTACTCCTCATTAACCACGTGGCAGATTCCAACCTAATTTGGCTGGACGGATCCTAATGTTTTCGTCTTCAGAAATTGTATACAGAATTAACCGCTCGGCAGATTTCACCTTACTTTGGCTGGAAGGACCCTATGTGGTCTAGGGTGCAGAAAGGGTATACAGAATCTTAATTGGTCAAGTTTTTTTGGTGAAAACCGTAGATTTTATGAAAAATTTACCGTAAATTGTCAAAATGCTACTCCTCATTAATCGCTTGTCGGATTTCAACTTACTTTGGCTGGAAGGACCTTATGGGGCTTATTTAAAAAATTTTGATTAACAATCTTTCGGGTTGTTGTAAAAACCTCTACTTCGACTTGTAATAGGTCTATTTCTTTGATGAAAATCATAAATTTTATAAAAAATTTATTGGATATTGTCAAAATACTTCTTCTCCATAGTGGACTTTAATATCCATATTTGGCTGGAAGGATTCTATAAGTGGTACATACGCTCTAGAAATTCTATTCAAAATTTTCTTTGGTCAATTTCTTTGATGGCCATCTTGGAATTTTCGAAAATTATCCATCATGTCTACCAGTATCTAAATGCAAATGGTTCAAACGATAATGGTCCAGGTTAGCATTATAGGCCCTTGGGCCGCTTGTTGATAAGGGTATTGATAAGCCTTCTATGTTTATGTTATGTGTGAATTGGCATGAAGCATCCTTAAGGCATAGCGATTCAAGTTTGTTCAAACGAACCCGATCGGCCAATTTGGCCGGCGACCATCTTGGATTTTGGGCGATTTTTTTAGAAATGTCTTTAAAAATCTTCTCCCAAACCATTTGAGGGATCGATTCAAAACTCACGAAATATGATCTAGGGTAAGTGCTGAATCAAGTATGTTCAAGGGAAGTTGATTGACGAAATGGTTCAACGGCCATCTTGGATGACCTAATTTTCACATAAACAACTTCTTCCCCAGAACCGCTGAAGCGATCAGGCCAAAATTTGTGATATATAATTAGCAACTAAGGGCGATTAAGATTTGTTCAAGAGAAGTTGATTCGTCGGAAAACATGGCCGCGGTGGAACAATCAAAATATATTGTGTTTGGCAGCCATATTGGATTTTTTTATTTGATGGATTTTGAGGCCGAAATTCGTTTTATATAGGTTTTTGGGTATTCTGATCTCAAATTTGCAAGTTTCGAAACTGTCGGATAAACGGTTTGACAACCATCTTGGATCACTTTCCTGCCAAAAGCTCCCATACTAAAGCAATGGGAAATTTAAAATGTCTTCTCGAGAACTACTGGGCTGATTTGAATTATATTTGGCAGGAAGCATCCTTATGGCATAGAGATTTCATTTTGTTCAAACGAAGCCGATCGGCCAGTTTGGCCGGTGGCCATCTTTGATTTTCGCTGATTTTTAGAAATGTCTTTAAAAATCGTGTTCTCCGAACTGGCTTGGGGAATCGATTCAAAACTTATGAAACCTCATCTAGGCAAAGAGGTCAGCCAAGTTTGTTCAAGACAACTTGATTGACCGAATGGTTCAGCAGCCATCTTGGATGACCTAGTTTTCCCGAAAACGACTTCTCCAGAACCGCTGAATGGATCCGGCCAAAATTTGGGAGATATGATTAGGGACTAAGGGCCGTTAAAGTTTGTTAAAGGGATGTTGCTCCATCAAAAAACATGTCTGCCGTGGGCCAATCAAAATGTAGCGTGTTTGGCGGACATATTGTATTTTTTTATATGATGGATTTCGAGGCCAAAATTGGTTCTATGTATGTTTTTGGGTATTCTGAGCTCAAATTTGCAATTTTTAAAACTGTCGGATAAACGGATTGGCGGCCATCTTGCATAATTTTCTCGTCAAAAGCGCCCATGCTTAAGGGATGGGAAATTTAAAATGTCTTCTCGAGAACTACCAGGCCGATTTCAATTATATTTGGCAGGAAGCATCCTTAGGGCATAATGATCCATGTTTGTTCAAATGAACCCGATCGGCCAATTTGCCCAGCGGCCATTTTGGATTTCGGCCAATTTCAGGAAATGTCTATAAATCTTCTCCGAAACCACTTGCAGAATCTTCATCTAAGCCACGAGGTAAGCCAGGTTTGTTCAAGAGGACTTGATTTACCAAATGGTTCGACGACCATCTTGCATGACCTGGTTTTCACGAAAATGACTCCTTCAGAACCGCTGAAGGGATCATGCCAAAATTTGGGCCATTAAAATATGTGCAAGGGAAGTTGATCCATCAAAAAAACATAGGCGCCGTGGGCCAATCAAAATGTAGTCTGTTTGGCGGCCATATTGCACTTGTTTATTTGATGGATCTTGAGGCCGAAATTGGTTTTATATGTGTTGGGTATTCTGATCTGAAATTTGCGATTTTCGAAGCTGTCGGATAAACGGTTTGGTGGCCATTTTGTTGATAAAGAGCGTTCTAGTTGAAATGCCTATGGTCCAGGTGAGCGATACAGGCCCCTTGGGCCTCTTGTTTTCTTTACCGTCGGTAGTTTCCTTGCAATTCATTGGTGTTCTCTATATAGTTATATTTATTAACCAATAATCTTGCGAGAAAGTATGTTCCCGACTTTGGAGAAGAGTACTCGAGAACACTCTCGCGCATGCGTCGATCTTGGCGCTATGCCATTCTAAATCTGTCGCTTACGCGAATCAAGTGCGATACGCCGCCGTAGCATGGCTAACTATAGTGTCGGCCTTGATTTGGGGATGCGCTAACAGGAGTTTAGCATTCGCGATGATATAACTCAGTTTCTGAGACAAACATTGTCTAAGTCGACCAGAATCAACCTAGATAAAGTTGTATTTTTAAAGTTTATCATAGCGCTAACAAATGATGAGGCAATGATCAATAGCCATACCCCCTCCTTCCCCCCCCCCCCCCCCCCCCCCCCCCCCCTATAGGAGAATTTAGATTTACAAGAGAGTCTGTTACGAGCAATATGTCGACGACTGTGAATACCCGTGATACATATTGCGAATTTGCGACTGGTGTCCAAACTGAAAACTGAAGTCTGTAATAGTTTAGTATTATACCAGATGAAGGAAGCCGCTAACGCATGCGTACATTACTAGGTTTTAGAATTGTGATCTATAGAGCGCTTACTGAACTCGCTTCACCGGCGGTCATTTGTCCCGTAGTGAAGGAAGGTATGAAGATATGCGATCTATATCTATATATGTCTATGGGCTATATCGGAAATCAGTCTCCAACGCATGCGCATCTCGCTTCCTTACTAAATTTGACAATCGTTTTGCAACTTTTAGCGACTTTATCAGAAATATTTCAAAATTAAGTGAATTGACTGAATTTTACATCAAAATTATGTATCACAGCAAATAGCTATGCGAAGTTGTAAATGTGTAGCAACAGGTACTCATTTGCATCGCATTTTGCGATGCGATACCGCTCAAAATATTCCCTGTAACCACGTCTTGCAGTGCCATCTAGGTCTTCAAAATGACATCTCTAGAGCAGCTGTACAAATCAGGCTGAAACCCATTAGATTTAATTTCATCGATAACTAAGAGAGAATAAAGTTCGTTAATGAAAACCTGATCCTTGATAAAACATGGTTGTCATGGACCAATCAAAATTTTTGTTTCATTTCCATATTGCATTTTTAGCTTCGGGCCAAGTGAGTTTATGCCATGGCGACCATCCGTCCGTTTTCCATCAACTTTTGTTGTTTAAAACAATACTCCTCATTAACCACTTGGCCGATTTCAACCAAATTTGGCTGGAAGGACCGTATAGTCGTAGGCTCCAGGACGCCCATTCAGAGTTTTAATTCCTCAATTTTTTGTGTTAAACTCTTAGATTTTATTAAAAATTTACCGGATATTGTCAAAATGCTTCTTACCAATTTGACCTATTTCAACCAAATGTGGCTGACAGTACCCAATGATCGTAGGCTCCAGAACATCCATTCAGAAGTTTGATTCATCAATTTTTGGATGAAAATCAGATTTTATGAAAAATGTACCGGAAATTGTCAAGTTGCGTCTTTTCTTTACCATTCTGAACGATTTCAATCAAATTTGGCTGAAAGGTCCGTAGGGTTGTCGGCTCCAGAATTTTGATTCATAAATTTTGTGGGTGAAATTCTGGGATTTTATGACAGATGTACCGGAAATTGTTAAATTGCTTTTTCTCCTTACCTTTCTGAGCTGTTTCAACCAAATTTGGCTGAAACGACCCAATGGTTGTAGGCTCCAGATTCATCAAATTTTGGAAATTGTCAGAATGCTTCTCCTTACCATTCTGAGCGATTTCAAGCAAATTTGGCTGAGAAGGTCATAGGCATCAGAACTTCCATTCAGAATTTTGACAATTTCAACCAAATTTGGTGGAAAGGATCCTGTGGTAATGGGCTCTAGAATTTCCATATAGAATTTTGATTCATCAACCTTTTGGGGTGAAATCGCTTTTTCTTAACATCTTAACCGGTTTTAACCCTGAGGATCCGACGGGACGTATAATCGGTGTGAAAGAATTGGCTTCCTGGGCTGATGGGCCGTATTATTGGCTTGAAATAATTAGCTTACTGGGTCGACGGGACATATTATTGGCTCACGCTACCAACAGTTTTCGATCGTTAAATACACAAGCATTACTGGTGTTTTATCCAATCAAACTTAGAGTTACATTACGTCAGAAGGCTGAATTTTCTAAATCCACTGTAGATTGGTCAATTCAGTTTGTTTACAAATTTCTTCTGGAAAATATAAAAAAGATCTTTGTGAATGAAATAGTTTGTGTAAAAATGTTGAAGATGACGAAGCAATTCCTTTATTTAAGCGAGTACTCGCGAGTACCCGGTTATCCAGGTAGATGGAATCGGGTATTATTATTATTATTATTATTATTATTATTATTATCATTATTATTATTATTATTATTATACAAGCTGCTCAATGATTGGCCAAGCTGGAAAATCTTTCTAAACGGCATCCTACACTAGCAGTGTCATATATAATACGGAAATGCGAACGCAACCAACTCTCCGTAGTTAAGAAGATCGTGAATTTCGTTTGTTATCTTTGTCACGTGATATGATATTACAGCTTATGACAGTTAGTTTAATTTTAATGAAACTTTACATTTCCACGCTTTTAAATTACTTTATAATGTCAATTTGTCATTACTGAATAACTGAAAGCCTCTCAAAATTACTGAACATCCATCATGGTGAAATTATTTAAAATCAATGGTGGAGTGGGGTTTAGGTATTGAGAGACAGTTGTCAATAATTTGAAAAAATTATATTTTCTTCTAAACCTTTTATCACATATTCCCCTACTATAATATATAATATGCTATATTTTATATAATGTTAAACCCAAAACTGCACAGGAGTCTATGTTAAGAGGGGGTGGGGGTGGTGTGGTAGTCGTATGCATGGACGAATCTGGGCATATCAGCATAGACAATAAATTTGTTTTAAAGATATTGACCACTGTGGAGATATGGTTGACATGGAGAAGGAATGCAGGGGTGGGGGGGGGCCCAATTGGGAGATGCCCCCTTTTTTCCTCTCCCACAGTTTAGCCCCCACCCACCCAGGTCAAAACACATTCCGACACCCCAGTTATTGCCCTTGATTGCCAAGTCCATTTTTGTCAATCTTACTGGGGTTTGTTGCTGTTCATCTTGCAATGTTATTAATGTATCTATCCTTTTATTTTTCATCTTGAAACACCATTTGAGAGAAAAACGAAAACTAATTTAAACTTGACATTTTTTTTATAAAACCCTGTAACACTTAAATTTGCTGAAACATTACCATTACATCTCATAGTAAATACCCATTTCAAGACAAAGGGAAACTGTTTGAAAATTTACGACTCAGTTATTGCGCCAGACATTCCAGTCGTACTTTTTCAAAAATATTCTCATGATTTGCAAATCGGCATTTTGCAAGGTCACTGCTGTACCCGTTTTGGCTGGCTTGCGTGTTATAGGGTTAATAATATTTAAATACTGTATTGTGTAAACTACCAGTGCAAATATCAAATAAAGTGAAAGGGAGAGGGAGAGAGCATCTCATATTAGATAATCAGACTGGACTATGTATTGTAGATTTGTTGAATGTATAGAGTCCAATTTGATTGGAAGCTGCTGCTGCTTTAGGCAACAATAGATTCCAATTAAATTTATCAAAATATACTCAACAGATTACGTTTTTAGACTGCAGGATATTTACCCTTGTCCTGCAAGGGGAAGGGGGTATTACATTTGTATGCGTGTGTGTTTACGCGTGTGTGCGTCCATGTGTCCGTATTGCATCTAAAATACTGATTCTATTGGTTTCAAATTTTAACACAACTAAGTTTCCAGAAGTTGCCTGTGATCTGGACAAAAAACCCAGATCCAGACTGGATACAAATTTTAATCTATAGATATCTCGGAAACTTCTGGTTAGATTTTGCTCAAATTTTAACAAAGTAGAGGATGCGATCATACACTACGATTTAACAAATTTGTATGTGTTAAAATTTATTTTAAAACCGCTATGTACGTTGTGAGAAAAATGGTATGGCAGTCTCGGCAGTGGTTTACAATCTCTGATTACTCTTGTTCATAATGTTATCTATCAAACATCAAGTCCTCGACAACACCGTTGGGCTTTAAAAATTTAATCTACCTGTCGATGGAAACTAAGTGATAACTAGATTGCTTGGTCGATGATGCGTTATAGCAGAACACATGTTCACCACTGACCTCTTTACCCCATCCCATTCCTGGTGGCGGAGCCAAATGTAAATGCCCTCTTGAATCCATAATCACCTACCAAATTTGTTTGAATTCCAACCATTAAATTTGGAAGAGTTGCATTACACAGAGACTGGAGTGGATTGTTGTGGAAAATCTGGATGTCATAAGGGGAAATGATCTGTGAAAGCAGGAGTTAAAAATTAAAATGAGCCAGAGGCTAGTAGAAATTGACTAGGACTAGTACAATTGGTAACTGACCAGCCTGATGGTAACAATTTGATATGCCAATGGTCAAGGTGGCCAAAAAATGCCATTGCTGTGACCTTCAGAAATGTCGATATTCAGAGCATGAGAAGACTATTTGTAAAAATTTACCACTAGAATGACTGGCTCAATAAGTGAACCAGTCATTCCAATGTTAAAATTTCAAAGATAGTCTTCCCTTGGTATGCAAAGAAAATTTCAAGGGCTTAAGTAGAATCTAGTAATCCTGCTAGAGATATGTAGTGGCTCATTTGGCTTAATTTCAATTCATGGACAGGGTGTGCGAGAATGGTCAGAAATATGAAAAATTTGGAAATCCAGATAAATTTGTTAGACCCTAATCTTTACAATCAATTTCTTGATCTTTTGAACATCCCCCCCTCACCCCCCCCCACCCGAGAAATCCAGATAAATTTGTTAGACTCCAATCTTTACAATCAATTTCTTGGTCTTTTGAACAGCAAACCCCCACCCCCACCCCATGATAACTATAGATACAGCTAACCTGTTAAATATTTTGAAACTAATTTGACTGGGGTCTGTTTTCAAATATTCAACAGAATGTTTATTAAATAGTAAGGACATACAATTCGTACAACTGACAGACTTAAAAGTTCATGATGGACTTAGCTACGTCATCCAATAGATATTTTGATTGTGACGTCAGCTTACATGTGATGTGATTCATTATGATGTCATATACTAGGGTGACAGATTGGATTCATCTATTATTTAACCCTTTCTCATTTTCACAGACAAATCCCTGAAAAAGTATAATGCTTACAATATAAAATTTATTCTATTGAATATTTTGAAATCAATTTGACTGAAAGCCATTGCTGCCTAAGGCAGTTTGCAGTCAAACATATTAAAAAATATTCACCAGTTTTCCTTTATGGTATCATTAAATTGAGTTATAGGGAATTCATCGGGAAAAGGGTTAATCTTATCTTGCTCGTGTGCAGATTTATGTTGTATATTTCACTGCCGTCGAATCATATTTGCTGCGCGTCATTCTTGGCTGATTCCTTGCGATGGAGCCTAGGGTATACGGTGTCTCTGAATCCATAATCATAACAGGAATTTGCATTAACAATTTTGATTGAATTCTACCAAAAGCTTTTGGAGATGGATGGATAGACAGATGAATGGAGGCAATTTCAATATCCCAGCAGTCTTATTTTACACAGACCACCAAATTTTTCTTTATAAAATCCATGTTAGTAAATCCATCAGTATACTTAGCAGGTATGTTCAATACCCACCAAATATTGACAAAAGAAAAGATTTTCTGATGCCTTCAACACTTTAGTGAATATTTGGAAATTAATTTGTCCAGAAAGCCGTTGCTGCCTAAGGCAGCAATGTCTTTCCACACAAATTAATTTCAAAATATTCAACAACTTCTCTGTATGGTTGCCTTGGAAATGAGCTTTATAAGGATCCATCGGTGAATGGATTAAAGAAGGGATCAATTTGCTGCAGGATAGTAAAATCAATGATGTGCTATCACGTCTGGGTTAGTAGAAAATCTTTTTAAAATCTACCCCTGCTGAGGGTCAACACAATGTATAACATTTTACTATTTATTTATTTTTCAGATATGAAGACACAATGATAAGACATTTTAATGCTGTCCATCTAGTGATGTAGAAACACATGCATAGAATCCACAATTTGGTTCCTACACTGTCGTGCCTTGTATCTTGCTACCAGACGGCTCATTCTAACACAATGGCTTTTTGGGTATCATTAGCGGTGTGTGTTCTTCATGAACTGTATTGATGGAGTACATGTAAAGCCGTGCAAAATGGCAAACTTTATTTTATCTAAATTTGGCAAGCGACGACCTCGTCCGACATCAGTCAGTGCTACGTCCGCCGCTGCTGGTGGTGCCGCTGAGGATGATGATGAAGATCCGTGTTATCGAGATTTTGCAAGCATGTCCCACTACAGCCGTAAGCCGCAAACGCCGACACATGGTCCCCCTCCCGGTGCGGGTTTTGATGGGGCGTTTATGGAGGAGAGTAAGGAGTCACCACAGAGTGCACATTCAGGAGATTCGGGAAGCTCGGGAGACAGCAATCAGGTACGAGAATTTTAAAACCTATTAATCACTGTCAATGGAGGAATCATGTTTTAGCTATGTCCCGACCACTTTTAGCTAAGATCCACCCACACTGTCAGTGTTGGGATTGATCGATCTCTGCATTCTCTTAATCTCAAAACTTTTCCTTTTTTCTACCCCGGCCGGGAATAAAAAAGTCTTCTCCCCCTACCCAGCATAAATGTTAAAAAGTGCATACATTTCTCAAACTATACAAATTAGAATGTTTTTATGGTATTTGTATGCAATGTGAATCCCGTTTGCTAATTATGACATGAAAACATGACAAATTTGGCAATTATAACCACATTTAATTAACATCTAGTCAAATATCTGGAAAACAAATATTTATGACCTCTTTAAAATAAATTAATAATTGAGGAAAAGAATGGATGGCCTGAGAGACTAGATTCATCCATTGCCATTATCTCAATTTCAAGTCCAGCATGTAGCAGCAACACTGTTGAATAGTTTTAAGCTAATCGAGGGATCCATCTGCAGAGCTCTAGGACCCACTCATTTCTAGCTAAGCTCCGCCCACTTTTTTGCTTGTGCTGAACTCAATCAAAAACTTTGAAACCTGAATTACCAGAGTCTAAATTTCAATGTGACTACAGTTAAGGTGTTGAATATTTTGAAACCAGTTTGTTTGGGTTTTGTTTCTGCATAGTGAATATCGTTTCAAAATATTCAACAAAATGTTTTTTACATTGGAAATCCATCAAAGACATGCAATTGTTACAATTATGTGACAGACTCTTCGATTGTTATGACTGAGATGACTGATCTTATGATTATGACATTAAGATTGTGATGTCAGCAAATAGCTGATGTATTTGATTTCGAAATTGTAGACTATGCTCTTCTAATTTAAATGCCAATGTTCCAGGTGGGCAATCCATGCCATTAGGTCTCTTGTCTCATAGGTAATGTCCATTTGCAGGCCATGAGAAGGATATCTTTGAAAACTACCACTGGTATGACTGGATTGGTTATCACGACAGTCATTCCTATACAAAATTTTCAAACATAATTTTCTCTAGACATTCCAATGTGCATTTCACAAGGCCACTGCAGAAGCCATTTTTGGCTGACATGAACATGAAAGTGTTAAAGCCTTGTCAATTAATCTGGCAGGCAATGTTTAGTGTATGAGACTTATCATCCAGGCCTGGGACCATTGTCAATACTTTAACCCTTGTATCAGCTGAAAACGAGTGGTCCTGAGAAATATCCATTTGCAGCCCAAGAGAAGACTATTTTAGAAAATTTACCCCTGGAATGTCTGGCTTGATAACCGAGCCAGTCATTCTAGTGGTAATTTTTCAAAAATAGTCCTTGAGCTGCAAACTGACATTTTTTAATGAGAAAAATTTTAATTTTCTGGAACAAATTTGAGGGTTAAATGGTTAATCTCCCGATATCATGTGTGCTTGAGGTAAAGATTAGATCTGTCTGTGGCATGTATAATGTACATCCTGGTTTGTTATCAGAGAGCATAACTTACTTTGACTTGCTTCACATTTTCTATATCATTGTCACGTAAGAAGCCATAAAGGAAGCTGTCCAGATAAGTTTGCCAGAGCTTGAACTGCCCCTGAAAAATTCTTGTTAAAAATTTGTCCGAAATCTTGTTATCGCTGAATATATGTAGCTTTAACCCTTTCACTGACAAATCCCTGAAAAAGTATATTCTTTACCATATAAAACTTAATCTATTTTGAAGTTAAATTAACTAAAAGCTGTTGCTGCCTAAGGCAGCAGTGCTTAGCTTGCTTGCAGTCAAACTAATTTCAAAATATTCAACAGTTTTCCTGTATGCTTGCCTTGAAAATGAGATATGGGGAATTCATTGGTAAAAGCGTTAATATGCCTCTATGGGGGAACAGACTTGCGAGTGAAACATCCGGGAATTTAACCCTCTAATGTTTCAAAGCCATCCCAAAAAACAGCTAATGCATTGGTTTTATTTGGAATGTCCACTTTCAGGCTAAGAGAATACTATTTTTGAAAATTTACCAATAGATTGACTGGCTAGATAAAACTGAGTCAATCATTCTAATGGAAAATTAAATGAAATATTTGCTTGGTCGACAAATGGACATTTTCTCTGGGAAAATTAAAATCTTCTTTACCACTAATAAGGGATTAAAAGATTTATTTTAACTTCAAAGTGCGTAACCTCCTTATTAGCTCAAGCTGGCCTGTAAGGCCAAGTGAGCTTAAGCCATGGCGGCCGTCTGTCCATCCATTGTGCGTCATCCATCTGTCATACGTCCGCCTGTCAAATCGCTTCTCCTTAACGGGTTGACCGATTTCAACCAAATTTAACTGGAGGGATCCTGTCCTGGTACCTCCAGAAAATTTTTTAGAATTTTGTTTGGTAAATCTTTTGTGGTGAAAATCCTAGATTTTATGAAAAATTTACTGGAAATTGTCAAAATGCTACTCCTCCTGAGCTACTTGACATATTTCAAACAGCTTTAACTAGATGAATTCTATGGTGGTAGGCTCTAGATCATCTATTCTGAATTTTGATTGATCAAATTTTTCGTTGAAAATCAGATTTTATGAGAAATTGACCGGAAATTGTCAAAAATTATACTCCATAGCTTCTTGACAGATTTCAACTAAATTTGCAATCAAGGATCCTATAGGACATGTAGTAGACTAGAACATCTATTCAGAATTTTGGTTTAAATTTTTGGGGTGAAAATCGAGATTGTATTAGAAAATTAATGGAAATTGTCAAAATGCTACTCCTCCTTAGCTTCTTGACAGATTTCAAATAAATTTTCCTGGAAGGACCCTATCATGGTAGGCTCTAGAATTTCTATTCAGAATTTTGGTTGGTCAATTTCATGTGTGAAAATCTTAGATTTTATCAAAAATGTATCAGAAACACGTATCGCCTCCTTAGTTTCTTGTAAGATTTCAACCAAATTTGCTAGAAGGATCCTATCGACGTGAAAATCTTAGATTGTATAAAAAATCTATAGGAAATTGTCACATCGCTACTCATCATTAACTGCTTGATGGATGTCAACCCTAGTTTGCTAGACGGACCCTATCTGGGTAGAATCTTGCCTAGTTGGCTAGATGGACCCTATCTGGGTAGCTCCAGAACCTATATTCAGAATTTTAATTGATCGATTTTTTAGGTGAAAATCTAAGATTTTATCAAAATTTTAATGGGAATTGTCAAAATGCTACTCCTCATTAACCTCTTGTTGGATTTCAACCTAATTTGGCTGTAAGGATTCTAGAACTTCTATTCAGAATATTGGTTGTTTGAGTTTTTGATGGCCATCTTGGATTTTTAAAAATTTTCCCGAACTATTTAAAATGCCACTCCTTAATTAATGTCCTGATTTCAACGAAACATGAGGAGAATGATCCTATGGCGGTAGGCTTCAACATATCAAACAAGAATTTTGTTTGTTCAATTTCTTTGGTGGCCATCTTGGATTTTTACAAATCTACATGTATCCTTCATGTTCATTTAAACGCAAGGGCTAACGGTCCAGGTGAGCGCCACTGGCCCTTAGGCCCCTTGTTAAGAATATGGTATTAATCCTATATGTTTCTTTCTTTCTGCACTCTGAATTGTTTATGATTTTAAATTTCCAGAAACTAGTAATTGCTGATTACACACAGCCTGTTGATGCTATTGTGTCGGGTATCAACCTTGGCATCCCTGCTCCGACTGGCAAGCACAAAGTTTCACCGGCGGCGCCAACACCCAGTGATGAAGACTATACAGAGCCGTATGAGATCAAAAAAGCTGCTGAAGGTATGATTTGTAATTAACCCTAAGGAACCTACGAGCCGTCTAGACGGCGCGCAAAAAGCGTACAAATAAACCTACGAGCCGTCTGGACGGCTTTAAGAGCACCAGTTTTCGATCGCTAAATACACAAGCATTACGGGCGTTTTATCCAATCAAACATAGCGTTACATTACGTCAGATGATTGAATTTTATAAATCCACTGTTGATTGGTCAATTCAGTTTGTTTACAAATTTCTACGGGAAAATAAAAATAGTTTTCTGTGAATGAAATTCCTAGCGTAAAATCATCAACGATAGCGTGTCGATTCCTTTATTTAACCGAGTACTCGATTCCCTGATGGCCGGAATCGCTTAGTGAGAATGTTTAACCTAATTTATAATTGCGTCGGTAAAATATTACATACAGAGCTGAATAGCTACAATGACGCCTACAAGATTTAAAGTGCATCCTTACATAGCTTGCCCATTAATACCATTATATCACACCCGTCATTTAGCTTCTAGGGAGATATTATCGTGCGTCTACGGTCTAATTTCTGTTCCTCAATCATCTATCATGATACCGCATGTTACGGGGCCGCTACTGGGTCAATACGGGCCCGTAACATGCATTATTGAAGTAATGCGAGTCATGAGACATATTAGCTTGCTATTGCCATTTGAAATCACCTTTGTTGACTGTTCCAGTTTTATTTCCGTTTTCTATTGTTCTTTCATCTTGTAAATGGTTCTCCTATTTTTTTCTTCAGGATCATATGGCGAATAGTACAGTTATCTGGTTGAGATTTGAAAATGATGATTCTGTAATTCTATCTTCTGCACTATTTTATTAACCCCTACCATTCTGTCAAAATTTTTAATTTTCAAATTAAATTAAAAGAACTGGTGTTCTTGTCTCAACAGATTTGGTGGAAGATGTTGCTGTCGTAGATAGCAACATCATCTACTAAACCAAAGTTGTTAAAAAATGTACACCAGTTTCTATTAGCAGAAGTAGAACAGTACCAGTTTTCCAGGCTATTGGCACATTAAAAGATAGAATATTGACATAAGAGTGGTAAGGGTTAAATCTGATGCTCTTGATGTAAATCTACTGTACCATTTTATTTCGAATCACTTATTGTATAAGCTGCCATTGTAAACTACATGTATGTCAAATACAGTTTCTTCTATGTAAGAGTGTCATATTACTTAGTAGGACTGGTGATTAAATTGTTGAATATTTTGAGATCGATTGGACTGGAAAATGTTGCTGCATTAGGTGACAACATGTTCCAGTGGTAAAGCTTGCGTATTAAAGGGTTGAATACTGTATTATTTGTAAGCTATCAGTGTAAATATCAAATAAAGTTTACTCGAAGTGAGAGGGAGAGAGAGAATCTCATCTTAGGTAATCAGACTGGACTATGTATAGTAGATTTGTTGAATATATCGAGTCCAATTTGATTGGAAACTGGTGTTGTTTTGGACAACAATAGATTCCAATTAAATTTGTCAAAATATACTCAACAGATTGTTTCTTTAGATTGCAGGTACTTTTGATCTTTATTGCTATTCATTCCTGGATTATTACCCTTGCCCTAAAGGGAAAAAAGATATTATGTGTGTGCATGCGTCCAGTATTGCATCTAAAAAACTACTGATCCGATTCGTTTAAAATTTTAACACAACAAACCAATATAACCTAAACAAGGGTTTCCAGACTTTGGCTGTGATCTGTGTGATCATACATAAAGATTTAACAAATTTGGATATGACAAAAATGGTAGGGTGGTCTCGGCGGTGGTTTACAATCTCTGATTACTCCTGTTCATAATGTTATTTATCAAGCATCAAGTCTTCGACAATGATGGTAAGTGAGTGATAACTAGATTGCTTGGTCGATGACGCATTATAGCAAATCCCCATGCTCACCGCTTTACCCATCCCATCCCTGGGTACGTATCCTCTGCACTCCATAATCACATACGAAATTTGTTTGAATTAGTTTCATTACACAGAGACTGGAGTGGATTGATTTGAAAAATCTGGATGTCATCAGAGGAAGTGATCTGTGAGAGCAGGAGTTAAAATTAACATGAGCCAGAGGCTAGTAGAAATTGACCAGAGTTAATACAATGATCAGCCCAATGGTAACAATTTCATTTGTCAACCCTTTAATGGTCATGGTGGCCAATGAATGCCTCTGCTGTGATCTTAAGAAATGTTGATTAGCAGAGCAAGACTTTTTGAAAATTTACCACTGGAATGCTCGGTAATTGAGCCAGTCATTACAGTTGTAAAATTTCAAAAATAGTCTTCCCTTGGTCTGTATAGAAAATTTGAAGGGCTAAAGTAGAATCTAGTAATCACTAGTCCTATCTGAACGTAGTGGCTCATTTGGCTTAATTTCAATTCATGGAGAGGGTGTCAACTGGTGTGCGAGAGTGGTCTATGAAAAATCCAGAAATCTAGATAAATCTGGAAGACTCCAATCTCTGCTTACAATAAATTTCTTGACCTTTTAACCCCTTCTCCAACCCAAAGAAATAAATGTCAGGCAATCCACAATTATATGGGCAACCCACACACCAAATTTCTTTGAATTCCACACCAGTTTGGGAGTAAAATATGAGACATTTTTTTTGGATATTTGAACTTTGGACCCCACCCCCTGACCTTCAGTGGGCAGGGCCAAATCTAAATGTTGTCTTGCAAAGCGCAATCATATGGGTAACTGCCATACCAAATTTGGTTGAAATCGACCCAACTGTTTGGGAGGAGATAGCATGATGGACATACAGATAAGTGGATGGAGGCAATTATATCCCCATTTTTTCAAAACATGGAGATAATGAATGGACTCAAGGAGACAAGGTAGGTATGGGGATAATGAATGGACTCAAAGAGACAAGGTTGGTAGGTATAATTAATTCAGTCATCATACTAAAATGTAATTTTCTTTCGGATTGAGAAATTAGGCTACAACCATCATTTGCCATGCCACATTGTTTTCAGGACTTGTCATGAAAGGGTTAAACATAGTAAAAACTGGAATTGACAAAAGGGAGGACAGAGCAGAAATTTAGATTTTCTAATGGATAATTTTTTAGCTATGCCCCGCCCATCTCTACATAAGCTCCATCGATGATTTGCGCGTGTTGGGATCAGTTTATATACTTTGAATCCTGAATTCCAAATTTCATGGTAACCATAGATACCGCTAACTTGGTGAATATTTTGGAACCAATTTCAAGTACTTTGATTTGACTGAAAGCTGTTGCTGCCCAACTCACCAGGTCAGCAAAGGCAAACTAATTCTAAAATATTCACCAGCTTTCCTTTATAAATTTTAATTTTTTCCTATGAAAATGAGATATGGGCAATTCATCTCTTACCTTGATCTTGTGCACATTACATTGTGTAGATTTCACTCTGCTGTCGCCGCTACTCACATAACAAATTCAGGTGACGTTTTGCCCCTCCCCCATCAGCCTCTTCCGACCCGAGCAGTGTCACAGCCTAATGTATTAATAGGTTGTCTCACATTCTACACCCATAGGGCCATGATATGGTAAATCACCAGATTTGGTTATATTCCTTTAACTTTGAAAGTCTTCCATCAACCCTACCTAACCTAGCAGACTCAGACTAAGGGATATACTGGTAAACATTATGACCCGACAACGGGTGTTATGGTCATACACCACCCTCAGATTTTAGCGCATAAATGAAATGAATAATATAATAAATGGTGGGCATATATCGTCCAAGGAGGGAGTATGACTACTAGTTACTGGATTAACCTTTTCAATCGACAAGAGCGAATAATAAATTTGCTACGAATGTTTCAAAATTCTGTTGAATATTTTGAAACTAATTAAACTGGCTAAGGCAGCACCAGCTTCACATTGGATTCAAAATATTCAACATCTTACATTTATAATGACTGTAAATGTGGAGTTCTGGAATTTCAGGTTCAAATGTGACAATTGTTTTTGATTTTGGGCACACAAGTTTATTTCAGGGCCCCGGTTCTCTATATCTTTGATCAGAGGATACTGGCCACACAGTAAATGGTGATAGAATGTTTGTAACCAGGGCAATAGTGAAATATTTGTTTTCTAAGGAATTATTAGTAAGTTCCAGTCATCAATGATTATTAGTAAATGTGCTGTTACTTGTAAGTTTTCAGTTACTCAATGACTAATTTAACCGAGAAAGTTATAAGCAGCTGAACCAATAATATATAAATCAATTTCGTTTACCTCTGGTCGCGAAATCACAATAAGGTTATAGATAAACAATCCGATAATCTCAATCATCGATGCGTGTCTTTGTTTACAATTTCCGAGATAACTTACTCTTCAAATTACTAGCATTAATTAGGCCGAGTTGAGATGCGAAAGTTGTCAAATATATCGGCATCCCACTTCCCGATTGGCAATATCGTTAATCTAGTCATCTGTCTACTTTTAAGTTTGTGGCGTACAAGAAATATGCATAGATTGACATATTTGAACACACAACTATTTTGCAAAACAGCTGATCGTGTCGCCATCTTGCCGGAAAAATTAATATTCATGTATTCCTGACCAATCAGACGCATCAATCTTATAGTACGTGATACGGTGTTGCCAATAACGGGTAATGAGCTCGGTACTCGTATATTAGATACGGGTACAATTCTACAAATTCCTGTCGTTCTCTCGCTAAACGATTCCTATTTGGGACGTCGCTACGAAAAAATGTCCGATACTATAGAATCTTAGTGTAAAACATTCGCGTTCGCTTTTTAAACCGCTGAGTGCACCCAGCAATGCTACATAGCATAAAATTTGCCATTTATTCACTGTCAACGCTGAGAAACCCTGGTATGTGTTCGATTATGTATAAAGGAATTATTCAACATTGAATGAGGCCTCCCCCCAAAATCATGACTGGAATTTCTCGACATAATATAATTGTCATTTTCACATCTTATCGGATGAAAACCTTCACGAAACTTTGGTATCTGTTAGTTTTAATACCATTGTGATTAAATTTATCAATGGCATTTGTAAAATTAAAAAAAACTTCGATAAACTTTGCAAAAATAGACCAATGTATTTATCCTATAGACCTATACGGTGTGGCCATTTTGAGAGGCACGTTAACTAACTAAAATATATTTTATTCATACAAATTTTATATTTACTTAAAGGTATTTTATTGCCCTTTCTAATGATATATAGTTTTATATATAGTGATCTGTTACTTTGCCAAAAATAGTTAATATAGTTGGCATGGTAGCACTACGCCGCTATCACTCCACTACCGCTAACAGGCTAGGTTTCTAAGCAAGTTTCTAGCTTTTGGCTGTAGGGTTTCTAGCACTTTTTTGTAAATTCTTGGTGGGGCCCAGAGGGTTAACATTTTATGGCTCAGTCAAAACTGGACTCTGCAGTGCTCTGGAAAAATATTCATTCACAGGTCAATAGAAGACACTTGTTAAAAATTTACAACTGGAATGGTTGGCTCGAAATCGAGCTAGCCATTGCTGTAGAAACCTTTTTCAAAATAAACTGCGAATAGAAATTCCCGAAGAAAATTTTTTTATTTTCTTGACCAATCCTGGTCAGTAAAGGGTTAAAGATTAACCATTCTCATTCTAGAAAATTTCCAGACTGACTTAAAAGAATAGGAAATGTGTTCTACATGCACACTATGCATTTAGCATTGTGATTTGACCAGCATGTTAAAAAAGTCAACACATGTCTATAAATTCATATTATCGCATGTCAGCCAGTGATCACCGTTCACTTCTCCCTCCCTCCCTCTCTCTCTCTATCTCTCTCTCTCTCTCTGTCCTCCCCCCCCCCCCCCTCTCTCTGGACGGGTTTACCGTAACTGCGGGTGGGTACAATGCGTTGGGACATAATTATTTTAGCAGTTTAGAGCGTTTTCTGACTGGCTTATGCATTTTACGCTTATATCTAAAGAGTGGTTTTGATTATGTACAGTAACACAAAAATTTAGAAAAGCCTTGTGCGCACTGTCCTCTCCAGAGGAAGTGAGATATGAGAGAGTCCTCACACGGAGCGAGGACATATGAGGCAGTCCCCACTTCAGTGACATTTAAACAGTGTATAAGAGAGAAATGAACTTGTTAGTGTGCGCCAAGCAGTACTCATTAAAAAAGTGAGTTTTAAAATTTTGTGGGACCATTTCAATGTGAGAGAAGGGTTGAAAAAAAATAGCGAGAAATAAATCACCCACTCCCTCCCTCCACTGTGGGGATGGTCTCCATGCAGAGCGGGGACCCTAGTGAGAGAGTCCCCACAAATGTGAGAAACACTGTGGGGACAGACTCTCTGATTGGCAGTTCATGCAGTAGCAGCAGTATGTGGATGGGAGATTATGCCGCCTCCTAGTCTGTGCACGTGAGTCTTTAGCATATCACGTGTTCGTATGCCTCGTGCAATATTTTTTTTACATGAGGGTGAGATAATTTTGTGGGGACATTTCAATGTGAGAGAAATGAAAAAACAAAAAAATTAAAAAACATGAATCGTGGGGACACAAATTCTAAATACATTTTTTGAATGTTTGATGCTTATCTCAATCATTTGAGCTACCGTAATTGTGGGGACAGGGCATTGTCCCCACAATCCAAGCATGTCCCCAGAGCATAGGGTCTAAGCGTGAAAATGTCCCCAGAATTATGGTAAAACAAGTTCTCTCTCTCTCTCTCTCTCTCTCTCTCTCTCTCTCTCTCTCTCTCTCTCTCTCTCTCTCCCTCTGTAATAAACATTCTGTTGAATATTTTGAAACTAATTTGACTCAGCACTGTTGCTGCCTACTTTTCTGGAAGTATATAGTCAGGAAGTTAGAGATTGCTCGATCCCAACATGAGCGAGGTGTGGGTGGAGCTTAGATGGAGATGGGCGGGGCATACCTAAAACTGGAAAGGTCCATTGGATCTGTATGTCACGGATCTCTCTGGTAAAAAACTATCCTTCTATGTATGACATGAGCTATGAATCACAGATGCTGTACGACTGTAGTTGCTGGACAGCTCCAAAGGTAGTTCTAGATAAGCTTGATGCCTGCCACCTTAGACACCTTCGTACTAATGTGAGACATCATGTCCATGATGTGTTCCAATTTGATTTACATGTACATGTATAGCATTTTCAGGCAGCCAATATCATCTATCAAGTCATTGTGTGTATAAATAAAGTGAATTAGATCAATTTCTAACTTTTGGAAACTGTTGCTTTAAAATTTTTCTGTGTATGACAGAAGCAACATTCAGTAACATTGCTTCCCAAATATACACCACTATTTCTTAACACTTTTATATTGATGTGGTAAGTTATATGCATATGAATACAACCAATTCCATCAAAACAGGGATATGAGCCATCAAAGTTAAAATGGCACTAATAATCACATATGCTATATATTTGATTTCAGTGGCATTCCAAGATTAAATATCAATAATCATATTTTGTATTCTGGTACAATGTATCTTTATTTTAGAAATATCTCATCTTTCAGACTGTGTGTGTGTGTGTGTGCGTGCGTGCGTGCGCGCATGCATGCAGGCCGGTTGGTGGATGCATGTGTGGGTCTAGATTTTTTAGTTTCATTAAATAATAATTATTAGCTCACCTGGGCAGGATGGTAAAGAGGTTATGCAATGGCGACCATCCATCGCCTCTTCAGCAAGTTTTGCTTTAAAATATATTTCCTAAACCACTTGGCAGATTTAAACCAAATTTGGCTAGAGGCATCCTATTGTGGTAGTCTCCAGATAATTTGTTTAGAATTTTAATTTGTCAATTTTTTCAGCAACCATCTTGGATTGTCCAATAATTTTCCGCTACTTTAAAACGTATCTACTCCTCAGCTGGAGCATATTACGTTGGTGCGCTGCAGATTGTAAACAAATTTGGCTGCATGGATGCTATGGTGGTAGGCTCCACAATTCTGATTAAGAATTTTGATTGGTTACGGCTATTTTCACAGAGTTGCCTCACATATGGGTCTCATAGGGTCAAAATATGAAGTTTCAAGAATTTATTTTTTTGGAGTAATTCCATGATCTACAATGTATTGGCCATACAAATGTGATTTTTTAAAGCTCTGGGACATATATTTACATAGTTATCACCATTTCTAGAACCCTACCCCTTAGGCGGAATTCAAGGAATTTCACATCTAGGTGTTTACCTGTACATTGACTTAAAAGGTACTGCATATATAAACTTAATTAAAAATGTCTTTAACAAGTGAATACAACTTTTATTTTTAGAAACTCTTGAACTCTTGATTATTAAACAGATTTTAAGAAAACCATTGAAACTATAGTTTGATACTGGAGAACAATATCCCTCATCTATCATGGTGAATAATATGAACATATTTAGTCCGAATCAGGGCAGTCACAGAAACTTTATATTCACATCCACTAATAATTAATACAGATTACATGAACTTATTTAACTGATATTATTTTATCAGATCATGTCATGGGCAATATTTTGCCTCTGTCAGCCAATGTCACTGTCAGAACTGCCCTGATTCGGACTTAGAAGTATGTTCATATTGGTCATACTTAGGCAATGTTGGGGCAGTCCAAATAGGGGCAGTCGTTTCTGACCATACTTAATCTGAATTGGCTCAGGGCAGTAATATTCATATCTACATCCTAGTGTCTTACACAGACCATAGTCATTCTGAATAATGCACTGATTTGGACTAGGTATGATCAGAATTGACTGCCCCAATGTGGACTACCCTGACTCGACTCATCATTTTAAATTACAGACTTTATAAACAGAATACAGGGAAAATAAAACTATTCATTGTTCCAAGGCACCAATCAGATCAATTTCTTCAACTTTGGTTAACTTATAGTATACATTTTTTCCAGAGCCAACCTTCTGAATGTCACTACAAATATATCGAACAGTCCCTGGGTAGAAGAAGAGGAATTTCTTTAGTGACAGTGTAAAACGTTTCCCAGTTCGATCGTCTTTTAGGAATTAAAAATAATGGCCGCGAAAAACAGTTTCTCTCTTATAATGGCCCACGCCGTATGAATCAGTCTCTGTGTCTTTAAGCACATCTGGACCACTTTGCACCTTAACGAGGTAATATGGGTTTAGCAGTTCATCTGATTCCAGCGCTACAATAAAGTCTGAAGTTATCGGGTCACTAACAGCGATAACCCTATCTTCTGCATCTTCACTATCAGCATCTGGTGCAGCAGTTGATGTTGAGGCTCTAGAAGTTCGGAATGTCATGTTTTCTGGAGTTAGATGCAGTGTATTCCAGTTTGGCACATAATTTGTATTTATACAGTGCATATAATCTAGGTCCAAACAATATGGACATCC
This sequence comes from Chaetoderma sp. LZ-2023a, assembly GCA_034401795.1. Classification (NCBI taxonomy): domain Eukaryota; kingdom Metazoa; phylum Mollusca; class Caudofoveata; order Chaetodermatida; family Chaetodermatidae; genus Chaetoderma; species Chaetoderma sp. LZ-2023a. The sequence continues at coordinate 98,031,725 of CM067360.1, read as the reverse complement.
ACAAGAAAGGTCACGGACCTGTACTCTGTTTGGTTCTCCAGTGCTCTGAACAGAATGTAGTTTTCTTAGTTGTACATTAGTTACCGTCTTTACCTCTCTACCACATTTTTTCACTGACTCTGTGTAGAAGAATACTCTCTTATTCATGCACTTTCCATGCCGAGACTCTGTAAATGTAGTACTCACATAGTTGAATAGTTCCTTAGCATTACGAATAACTATCTTGCGCTTTATAACAGACATTGATGCAAAGTTCTTAAGGTTAGCTCCAGCACCATCCTGTGGGCCTTTGGCATGGCTGGTTTCATAAAAATGACGTACAGATTTAAAGCCAAAGTCTTCCTCCGAAAAACTCAAATCATTTAAGCAATGCCTGGATTTATATTGGGCACACTGCACCCATCAGTAAACTCATGTAACACATCTATCTGCACACCTATATCATTAAGGTACTTTGCAACTTTACCCCTGACATCATGCACAGAATTAAAGTCATGTGTAAGATCAGAGCTAATAACAAACATATGGTCACACAGAATGTTCGGAATGTCCTCTGTACTATCAGTTGCATGGTAGAACAAAAGGGTTACATGTATAGACGCTTGCTGCTGTCCAAAGTAAAGTGACTGTAGTTGATCCTGAAATTCACATGTATAGTTTTCACTGTAGTCATGAATAGCAATAGCTTGCTTCAGTGGTAGGTCTTGCTTCATTAAAAGAGAAACATCATGTTGCCACAAACGCCTGAACTGGTGCGATGTGAAGTCTTGTAAGAGTGTTTTCAAATGTTCAACAGCCTCCTTGAGCGATCCTGTTTTGTCAATGACAGTAAGCCTTTTTTTGTCTTGGTAAACAACTTTGTAGTCAAACATAGACCACTTAATTATCTTACCTTCTGATTGGAGCTCCTCTGGAAGGAAAGTAAGTTTGTCAACACCACAATCACAGCATGTCCTATACAAACATTCCAGTTTATGGTATTCATTGTGAGGCTCTTTTTCACATAGTGTGTCCTCTACAAGCTCTGTTAAGTGATCATAAATCTTACAGTCTACAGGATTCACTTCATAGCACTTAAGACTATCTCTTCTAAGATTACGAAATGCATTAAATGCCCATCTAAGTTCCAGGTGATACCTACAACAACAGGAATTTCTATCACACCGACGAGGGTGAACGATAAAGAACGGTTTTAGGGCAATAAATTTAGTTTTGCTGATTTTAATACCAGGATGTTTGCTCTGAAACATGGTGAAAGCCTCCTCTTGGGTAACTTCCAGAACTTGTTTTGGATGGGATACATATGTCTTTGCTTTCAGTCTGCGTCTCATGATGTCCTTTTTAGATCCTGTCTGTCGAGAAACCTCCGGTGATGCCCAGAAATTATAAATCAGTTCTTGGTTTTCTGTTGATATTGAATCACACACTGGAAGCGAATGCCTTAATGGATGCTGCATTTTTTAAAACATCAGGTCTTTTTACAGCAATCTTTCCAACTCTTCGGCGATTTATGGAGAGAGCTTCTGAAAGAGATTTAATACTTCTGGCCTTCTTTAGTTTTGGCACTGTCCGTTCGTTTATGTTTTAGTGAGCTAATTGTATCCTTGACACTGTCTATCACTTGATCATGAAACTCCAGCTTTTTTCTTGACTCCGGTGTCTGTAAGATATTAGCAGACTGCAGGACCTTTTTAACTCTGGGAGAAGAAACAAGTGAAGAAATTACCGCAGCTCTTCTCCGTGGACTAACAGGCAATCCTGATTTCGCTCTAGCCAGTAGTCTGTGTTTTTGTTGTTTTGTAATACTATGAGATGGTGTCTGTCCAGGGCAACCATCCTGTCCTTTTCTCCTTGCTTCTTTCTTACGAATTCTCTCCAACTTGCACTTTTCTGTTTTCTTTGCACGATAATTACGTTGTCTGATCTTGTCCCGTTGTCTTTTTTTATCAGCTAAATTTCTCTCCTGGTGGGATTTCCGTGTGATAGAGACACAGTCTGTCTTTTCTGAGGCTTTGGCATGATAATATGCCTGATTTCTTGCACGTAGTTGGTCTTTGTTTTTTTTATAGTATGTGCGTTCATAGAGTTTTGTCTTTTCCCGCTTTGCCTTTCTCGCAAGTTCAAGCCATTCTTTCCCGGTGAGCTTGCTTTTCGCCTTTCCCATTATGGACTATATGTCTGTATTCTCACCTATAAAAGAAGCTAAAGACATGTGATTACACAGGTACATTAAATATTGTACTGACAAGCATGTATGCACTATAGCTGCAACCTCAGTGGCTTTGTCAGAATTTAAAAATATTGGACCTATGTTTTTGACCTTGAATTTTGACCTTTGACCTCTGGCCTTTGCATGCTGGCTCCACTTGATATAGCCAACCATCTATCCAAGTTTTGGTTTGATATGATAATCCAGTCCCGAGATATAACCTATGTTAGAAATGTCACAATTTTTGGCTGACAGATCGACAGACAGACAGCTCGACCAACCAACAGACAGACAGACTTATATTAGCTGCTGGTCACAGCTAAAGTAAAAAATTAGAATGAAATTATCTTTTTCTCTTGCAAAATAGCAGGTGGAGATTGACATGGGGACAAAATGCTACACTTTCGAAAATTGTACAAAGGGTGACATTTTCATTCAAGCTTAATCTCGGCTTGTTATCTGCAACAAAAAGAGAGATAATATTGAGTGTCATATATCTTTGGAAACTAGAAACAATGTGCATTTCAAAAATACTAAGTAAAATGTGTTTTACAAAACTATACTGAAATGCAGGGATAATGTTTCTACAATTTTATGGTTAAATATGTTAAAAATAGGGGTGTGTGACATTTTCATTCAAGGTCACAAAAATAGTGATTACAAATTGTACACTACATTTTTAAAACTATAACTATGTTGAATTATATTGGCAATATATGTGCATTGCACCCTAAAAAGATTGACAGGCCATCTCAAAGGTTTGGCTTGCCAGAATTTTTATAACATTCAAGATTACCTCATTGTTGGCTGTTCGGACACACTTTGGTATATGGGAAAAATGTTATATTTTCTGTAATTACTCATAGGATATATGCTAGGATTATAAAAATTAAACTACATTTCAGAAAGTCTGATTAATGCTAATCATTTTGATATGTAACACTTCTTGCTACAATAAATATGTTGTACATTATGTAAACTTTCACACTTAGTGGTTTTGGTCCTGCGAGACCTCGGAAATGAAAGTTTTTAACATTTAATGACATAACAAACCCTGGTATGAAAATAAAGGTTATTTGTCTTGAATATTGCATCATATATCTGTAAGCCCAATCAATTACCTTTAAAATGATATATTACGTAGTAGGGTGTGTCTATAATTTCAGGTACAGGAGCTAATTAACAATTACAGGGGGTACGAAAATTGAAATGTCAATGAATACTGTGAATATAGCCTTAATTGTCCTGGCTGCCACCTTGGATATTCTGAAAATTGTCTGGAAATATTTAAAATGTATCGTCTAAACAGCATGGTACTTTTATCCAGATTTGGATGGAAGGATCCTATCGTGGGAGGCTCTAGAACTTCTATTAAGAAATTTGATTTGTATACTTTTTATCTCGTATTTTCACGAAGTTGAAAAAAGAGATTTTGGGAGAGAGTGGAACAATGTCGGCGTCGGTGTTGGCGTCCGCTCTGGTTAAGGATTTTTAAAATGACATTTGCACCCCTAAGGGTTCATCCAATTTAAAAAACAACTTCACAGATGTGTTTTATACGATGCTTAGGATTAGTTTACATCAAAACTAAAACTATATCGATTTTTGAAAATTTTCTTAATTTTTTTCAGGTTTTAACTTTGAATAATTTTTTGTGTCCGGCTTAATGTTACTCCTATGTTTTTTAAAATGACATTTGCAGTTTTGCACCCACTTCTTTCAAAGTCTTTCAACTTCGTGAGGGGGGTCTTCCGGTTTAAAAAAAACCTTCACAGATGTATTCTAAATGATGCTTAGGACTAGTTTACATCAAAACTATATCGATTTTTGAAATTTATCTTTATTTTTTTTCAAGTTTTAACTTTGAATAATTTTTGTGTCCAGCTTAATGTCAATCCTATAGTTAAGGTTTTGTTTAATGACATTTGATGCATTGCACCCACAAGGGGTCATCGCCAGGCCAGACAGATGGAGGACGGTTCCGTCAGGACGGAATCGACCTCCATGCTCTCCACCCGCGGCATCACAGGCCGCAGCACCCTCTCCTCCTCGGCCTCCTCATCTTCAGACCCCGAAGAGTCGTCACTAGACAAGGAAAACCGTGGAGCCGTCCTGGTGGATGGGCCCCATGCCTGACGGACCGGCCACCGCTACTGGACCACCCGGAGGTGGCCGCAGAGAGACAGAACCCATCAGGCCGGAGCCCGACGGGACTGCCAGCGGGCCGTACGAGATGGCTCCCTCAGTGGCCAGTCCAGAACCCTGTCCAAGGACAGGGTCCGAATCAAACATGGGGAGAGACTGCCCTACAACTTTTGGCAGCAGGGACGACACCAGCATTGGCAGAACGCTATGCAAGACACCTTGCCTAGCCGGACCAAACCACGCTGGCGGTGCAATCTCCGCCACCTCCGGTTGCAGATGTGGAACGCCCCCACGGGCCGAAAGGGACGCTCCACGATTTACTTTCGGACCGCCTGACCCCGCGTCAGACCCTGCCAAGTCCTTCTGGCATATCGACCGACCACACAGCGCAAACGTTACACCTACTGTCAAGACTACACTTAGTACAGTGGAAACAGACATGGTCCTTGCATAGAACCCGTACGATATGTGGCACTCGACACATGATGGCGGGGCTGGCTTGGCCTATAAAAAGCCAAACCTACAATAAGCCAGCGGAACGAAACAAAAATGGAAGGCAGACAATTAATTTTCAAATATTTTGACCATAAATTAACTGTCACCCTCCCGCACCCCACCCCGCAACGTTACAGCAAAGATCGCATTGATTATGACGACAAGAACGAAGCGGCAATAATACACCCATACACTGATCCTCAAGGATGTATAACGGAACCAGGAATCATATCGCATAGCATTCGGGGTATATTTACTAATAAATATAAATTATACTCCTAACGAAGGCCAAAATGATATGTGAAGAAACAACAAAATGTAAACAAACTGCTGTAGCACACGGTAAAACCGCAGACCACACATCTAAATCAAGAATTTTGAAACCACTGATCATTGCAAACAGATCATGATAACACGCAAAACTTGAAAATTCCAAAGTTTTTCTGGTACCAATTAAAGTACGCAGCACCCAGAATCAGATGCGCGAATTAATGAAACATTTTCTTCACATGAACATCCGAGAAACACGGGTGTGACGTCACCCGCTCAGATCCTACGGAGAACGACATCAGCCAATAATCGTGTTAAAACACTGATAAGCCAACACCTAATTTCATATCTGCCGATCGCCTGTTGGGGATTTAAAGGAAGGCGATTATCTGGCATATTTCGTTGTTAACACACGTCCCAGATTCTTTGGGGTTAGAAATTGGAACATGCGACACAGACGAAATTTTAGAGACCTAAGTCTTTTAACTATGGAATAACATGGAAATATACGACCTGGTTATCATCGGAAGCGTCCATATTAATCCAAAATATCCTTTTGAGAACGCACAAGCTATCACAATTAATCACAGTAAAAAGACTTTGGCTTAAACAATCTTAAGACTTTCCAACTGCAAAAAGCATGTATTCTCTTGTCGCTATGCAAACAAAAATGAGCTTCATGGTAGATGGGTACTCGGCAGTTGGGAGCCGAGTACCCGGTTCCTAGGAGTCGGTAAAGCTTTCTAAGTCTATAGTCCTAGAGCCAGCTGTCAGGGCCAGCTGTATATCAGAAGTAATAGAATGGTGAGTATTGATTGAAGGAGAAGGAACCTATCGAAATTGACAATGATCCGAAATCCAAGATGGCTGCCAGCCACCGGTGGCCATCTTGAAAATTGGTTTCCACATGATAACTCCGTTACCGTTTATCGGATCGCTTTGAAACTTCTGGGGTGGTTGGACTAGGTCTGGGGAAGAAACCTATTGAAATTGACAATGATCCAAAATCCAAGATGGCCGCTAGCCACCGGTGGCCATCTTGAAAATTGGTTTCCGTATGATAACTCCGTTACCGTTTGTAGGATCGCATTGAAACTTCATAGAGTGGTGGGACTATGTCTGGGGAAGAAACCTATCGAAATCAATGATGATCCAAAATCCAAGATGGCCACCGGCCACAGGCGGCCATCTTGAAAATTGGTTTCCGGATAATAACTCCATGACTGTTTATCGGATCCCTTAGAAACTTCATAGAGTGGTTGGACTAGGTCTGAGGAAGAAAGATATCAAAATCGACAATGATCCGAAATTCAAGAAGGCCTCCAGCCACTGGTGGCCATCTTGAAAATTGGTTTCCAGATGATAACTCCGTTAGCATTTATCGGATCTCTGAAACTTCATAGGGTGGTTCGACTACCTCTGGTGAAGAAACCTATCGAGATTGACAATGATACGAACTCCAAGATGGCCGCTAGCCACCGGTGGCCATCTTGAAAATTGTTTTTCAGATGATAACTCCATTACCGTTTATCGGATCGCTTTGAAACTTCATAGCGTGGTTGGACTAGGTGTGGAGAAGAAACCTATCGAAATTGATAATGATCTGAAATTCAAGATGACCTGAAATTCAAGATGACCACCAGCCACCATCTTGAAAATTGGTTTGCAAATGATAACTCTGTTCCCGTTTATCGGATCGCTTTGAAACTTCATAGGATGGTTGGACTAGGTCTGGAGAAAAAACCTATCAAAATTGACGATGATCCGAACTCCAAGATGGTCGCCAGCCACAGGCTGCCATCTTGAAAGTTGGTTTCTGGATGATATCTCCGTTACCATTTATCGGATCACTTCCTAGGGTCATTGGAATATGTCTGGTGAAGAAACTTATCGAAATTTACAATAATCCAAAATCCAATACGACCGCCAGTCAGTGGCAGCCATCTTGAAAATTGGTTTCCGGACGATACCTCCTTGACCGTTTAACGATCGCTTTGATACTTCATAAGGATGACTGGTCTGATTGGTCTGAGGAAGAAATAAATATTTTCTGATAGCTCTCATTCATTGGTTTGTCATGATGGCGGGGTATTATGGGCCGTTTACAGAGCTCTTGTTTAAGTTTATTTTTGTGTGATTTATATCCTGCTTTAAACCCCAGAATTAGAAGATTGTTAAAGCTTTTCAATGGTCTTTTAGTTTACCAAGGCTTATTTGATTCCAATGAAACTTTACAGATTTATTATATATCATCATAGCATTCATGTTACAGAAAAATTTAAATGAATTATAACAGGTTTTTTCATAGTTTAACGTGGTTTGCACTTAGTTTATTTCCTGTGTGCTTAATTGTTTCTTTTTCAACAAGTAGAATACTGTTAGAGTTTTAAATAGACATTTGAATTGTCAAGGGGATATACTATTTTAAAGTGATACTAATCTCATCTCAAATGTTGTATTGCACAGATAGAATATGGTTTATAGATTCCATATCATTCATATCCTGTCACATTCCCTGATCTGTGTCGCAATTATCTGTTTTGTAATATCGAGTAAATGTTGAACAGTGATCGACACCATTTTGTCTCCTCAAGCTATTGTGTGTGATGTCATGTAAGCTCCAATGCATCACACTCTTTATTATGTAATGCTCATCCCATTGAATATTTTGAAACTAATTTGACTGGAAGTTGTTGCTGCCTACCGAGGCAGACACACTAGGGTTTTTCTGATTGATTGAAAAGTAAATCATGACAGCCATCATAGGGTGTAGAAATGTACCAACATTTAACTACTAAATCTTGAATATCTTTCCTTAGCGGCGTGATAAAAGGCTTAAAATTACCTGGATAGTTTGTGAGCGCGTGTTAGATCGCCTGAATAGCTATCTAGAGATGGGATTAGTTATCCTTTAAGAAATCATGCCACACATGATATGTGATATGTGGAAAACATAAAGGGCTTGCTTGACACGCGGCTGCATATATCTACATGTATCTAGTTTCAATAAGTAAAACTTTACCTGAAATTGCCTAGTGTTGCGCATAAACAGCCTTTCTAAACCTACTGGTATACAAATAGAATCATATATCAATTACAGTGTTATTACATAGTTATATAGTTTACTTAGTTAACCCTTTAACACTCATCTCAGCCAAAAACAGCTTCTGTAATGTTCTTGAGAAATGTCCATTTGTAGACCAAGAGAAGCATATTTTTGAAAATTTACTACTTGAATGACTGGCTCGATAACCTAAATTATTATAATTTAAATTTTCTTGAAAAAATTTGACGGGTTAATGGCTAAATTTGGGTTAAGAAAATCAAAGTATTTGCCTATTGAATGTGCATATGCAGGTCAAGAGACTATTTTTGAAAATTTACCACTGGAGTGGCTGGTTCTGTTATTGAGCCAGTCATAATCCAGTGGTAAATTTCCACAAATCGTATTCTCTCGACCTGCAAATGAACGACTGTAGAGGCTGGTTCTGGCTGGCTTTGCCATGAAAGGGTTAAGCTAACTCACTTGTTGCCTATTTAATTATTTAACAAATACAATTTTTTGTCCATATACATGTAGTGAATGTTCATATGTAGGCCAAGAGAACGCTATTAAAAAATTGAGTCATTTCAAGTGGTTTGCAAATCTACATTTCTCAAGATCACAACAAAGACCTTATTTTGGCGTTCATGAACATTGAAGTGTTAACTGTCCTCATTCATGTTTGCTAAAAGCTCATTTTGTATAATATATGAGGTGGATATAGGCTTTCACTAACTCTTACACCTGAATTCTCCAAATCTTAATTTCAAATCAAACATTCCGGTAAGATGTTAGATATTTTGTAGCTAATATGACAGGAACCCGTCAGAAACAGCTCCCTGTCAAACATGTCATACAAACGTGTAAATGAATTTGTCGTATTTGCTCATTCAGGTTACACGGGTTAATACAGCATTAACTATGCATCATAAATTATGTAGTGCATCATATTAGGTGAAAAAGAATTAACCTTTTAATCCTCAAAGTTTAATTTTTCTCATACATGTAGATGTCCATTTGCAAAACAACAGATTATTTTTTAAAAGGTTATCACTGAAAAAGTCAAACTATCTATTCGTAAATTTTCTAAAATAGTCTTCTTGGTCTGCAAATGTGCATTTCTCAAGACGACTGCAGAAGTCGTTTTTGGCCAGTGTTAAAGGATTATGGTCATGCAGGCCTCTGTAAAGATAACTCTTCATTATAGAAAATTGTCATAGAGGCAAGACAGAAATAAATGTATTTTTGAAAATATTCCATTATGAGCTCTTTAACTAGTCCCCTGTCTTAGAGGTTGGAATGTTCACTTTTGGAGGAAATCACCAAATTTGGCACAGATGACCTTTGACAGGTACTAATCAAATCCTGATATAGGACACACATTTTGGGATTGGGTAACGCCCCCTCATTAGCATAAATCCAAAATGGCGGCCGCCGATATAATCTAAACTGAATATGGCCATATCCCAACTAGCAATCTACAGTTTCCAGTGAGTTTGGTATGTATTTTAATGGTCTTCGGGATGCCCGATCGATTGGAGAAAGTTTTGTCTTCATCCACTGGCAAGGTCACCAGAAAATGTCACGGTCAAAGGCTTCCGGTCCAAAATAACTATAAATCGTCCAATAAAACGGACCTTTGACCATTTTAGATTTTGTTAAATCTATTGCATTCCAGGTGAGATCAGGCTATACTAAAATTATAAATGTATCACTTTGTCTCCATGATCTCAAGATCAAGTTTGGAAGATCAAGGTCATGACGCTTTACATGTCGCACAATCCGTATATTGCTAAAACCAACATCATCAGAATCATGAATGACAAGCCTGCTAACTAATGGTAATGTGATTCCAATGTGTTTGGTATGCAGTCTTATAGTTTTGGTGATGTCTGATCACCTGAAGAGGTTTTTCTCATCATCCAAAAGCAAGGTCACCATATAAAGGTCACAGTCAAATGTTTTTGGCTGTAAATCGCTATAAATCGCTAATAAATCTGACTACATTTTACCCTGTGTTAAATTTATTGTATGCTGTGGCTGATAATGACGGCTATAACAGCTTTGTCCACATTTGCATCTGCGTGTACACACAAGCCCTTTCTTATAGCAGGAGCACCTTCCTATACGGCTTGTAGTGGAGCCGCAAGTGACCAGTTCTTCCAATGTTTTTGCTGCTCGACAGAGAGGGGTCCAGAAAGGCACCCAACCAGACTCAGACTTAACCCACCCCCACGAGCCTGGAAACAGCAAAACTTGTTTGGCCATGAGAGATTGCCCCCACACATATCCAGCTTGATAAGTTACTCTCTTGACATGCTCTATCAAGGCTGCTTTAGTTGGTGGCAGGTACTCAAACATACGAGAGGATTGAGCGAATATATGCTGGTGGGCTTTGTTGACTTCTGTCAGAGGACAGGAGACAGAGTATAGCGAGATGGCGAAACTCACAATTACCTTGATATCCTCTGAAGATAATGTGAGAGGTCTCTTCATTAGGAGGCGTAACACGTTTGTAAGTTCCGGCCTTGTACTCCACTTTCCATATGCTGACTTCTTCCCTGTGCCAGAAAAGAAGGATGTGTTATCAGACCCTGTCAGGGCATGGAATGCAGGGAGCATGCATGCCTTTGCAGGATGCATGGTATTGCAGATATCGTGGATGGAAACATATCTTAATTTCTTGCCCATTCCAAATGACACCCATAGTTTCTCTGCCCCAATCTCAGTAAAGAAAGCAATCCCCAGGAGAATGATATCAATGTCCTTTGCGATAATCAGTATGCGTCTGTAGCCTTCTGACACTGCATTTTGCTGCATGCAACATTACTCTAGCATCAAAATCCTCATGGTTGCATGGGCTGACAGAATAATCTGACCCAATCGCAGGGTCATCATCACATGATGCAGGATTCTGGAGGACGAGCTCAGCCATAGTTGTAATAATCACTTTCCCCGCACAGAAGATGGACTGTGCTATCAATTTTGATAGATATTGGAACAGTTCCACTTTATTGGTTTCGGTGCCTAGATAGCTGGTCCAGTTCTTCGGCATTTTCCCATTCCCATCACTTGGTAATCGCTGTCTGACTCCTGCTCCCCTTTCTCCCTGGTTGTCACTTTCAAGCTGTGATAAATGTCCCAGATGACATCAATGCATTTGGCCGTTGCCAGGTGCTTCTCAATGAACGTAATAACCTTCTTCTTAGCATAATCAATGTTTTGATGCTTCTCTCCGGTCTTAGTAAATTCACCATACCAGCACCATCAATAAGTTTTACGTCAGCTTTATCAAAGTCAGATGGCGAGTCTGTTTCTAAGGATGGTAGATTTTGGCCACTTCGCAGGTTGCTATGCTTTGATAAGGATGGCGGGGCATCAGCATTCTCCACTTCAAAAAGGTGGTCAGTATTTCCTTCCCTGACTTGCATTGCGATATAGAGCTGCCCTAGTAGATTCAAGTCATATTTGAGGCTATCGACGTGCTTGCATTTGTTTTTTTGTGCCGATTGAAGGGAAGCGGGATTTTGTTCATCTTAATTGGTCCATGGAAAGCAACTGCTTGAGACTCCAGGCACCCCTTCATGAAAGCTGAATGCTGTTTCTTTCCCTCTTCATGAGCACACATAATACTGTGGGTGACATCCTTTGACATGACCTCTTTAGTGTCAAGAATGATGACTTCATCACTGTCCTCATCAAAGGGAATTCCTGCTTCTCGGAATGCTGCGTCAGGTTCTTTGGTGTCTGTTGCAAACCTTTTGTGGATGGTTGTACTCTGATCATGATGCTTATAAACAGAGCTCCTGCTTGAACTCATACTGGCATCAAACTCTGCGATGACCCATGCAACTTCTGGACCAACAACGGACCACTCTGTGAAAACACACTCAACATTCAGATTCAGGGTACCACCATGAATTTTCAGTTCCTTATTCTGCTGCTCGTGGTTCTGGTCAAATCCGATCAGAAAGAATGGATTTTGTGTCTTGGCAATGGTGAAGAAGCCTTCAGCAAACAGCCTGTAAAGGTCTGGATGTTGTATACGGAGGTTTAGCATATCGGGCACATGCACTGGAAGCCAGCAGGCATAATGGTAGTGATCAAGAATAATGTCCAATCTGCAATCTCATCCAAAGTTCTGACATACATATCCCAGTCTCCGACACGAGTAGAGTGCACAAAGCGCAGCAGGCACATATCCATATCATAAGTCGTCTGCCAGTATTTGAACTGAGGGCATGTTTCTCCCTTGTGTTTACACCATGACTGGTGGACTCAAGGATAGGAGTTCATCTCCATTCTCCTGACAGTCACTACTGTACTTTGTATATGCCTCCTTTCGCAGAATTGAAAGTGTCAATGCGGTAACACAAAGTGAATAGCGCGTCCTTGTTACGTGTGTGCCGTTTACCATGGCATCCGCTCGACCTGGAGTTGTCAAATCAGCATTAATAAGCATCGCAATCCAACCACTGCCCCGCAGCCAATCACCTAATAACTTCTCCAAGAGCATTTCCGAATGGAGAGGGCCGAGGAACACACAGTAGTTGCCTTCATTGAACTCGATAGCTGGACCCCATTGAATGGCTTTGACAATCACATATAGGGGTTGGTCCAGTGTGATGACAGGTGTCTGTCCAGAATTCAAGTGCTCAGTCGATGCTTTGATTATGGACATGGCATGGTAGATCATCTGTGGTGTACTAGCCTTGTCCCGGAAGATGGATAGCATTGTAGTGATGCATGGTGGTCGGTCTAATCTTGGTTGATCAGACACACAGAAGGTCGCCCACGAAACAATGTCATCATTTTTAGGTCGCCCATTTCTACAAGCCGCCGTGCATCAGCGATCCATTCTTCCTCTACTGAATTGACTGGGGTTGTGTCTCTAGTTGATTGTGCGGTGCCAATGGTTTGAGATTGAATAGATGGTGGAGTGATGTTGGTCTGAGTTATGACATGGTGGATCATCGATCTGATATGGAACAGCGAGTGGAGTGTTGAAGATCTGGATTGGTGACGGATCAGCGATTTGAGTTTGAGCAGATTTTGGAGTGTCAGTGATCTGCGATGGAGCAGATTGTGGAGTGTCAGTGATCTGCGATGGAGCAGATGGTAGCATGTCAGTGATCTGAGATGGAGCAGATGGTGGAGTGTCGGTGGTCTGAGATGGAGCAGATGGTGGAGTGTCGATGGTCTGAGATGGAACAGATGGTGGTGTGTCGGTGGTCTGCGATGGAGCCAATGGTGAAGTGTCGGTGGTCTGAGATGGAGCAGGTGCTGGAGGGTTGGTGGTCTGAGATGGAGCAGATGTTGGAGGGTTGGTGGTCTGAGGTGTAACTGATGGTGGGTCGTCAATCTGAGATTGAGGGGATGGTCAAGTATTGAAGATCTGAGACGGGATTGGAGGCGGAACAGTGATCTGAGATGGAGCAGACGGTGGAGTGTCGGTGGTCTGCGATGGAGCAGATGGTGGAGTGACGGTGGTCTGTACTGAAACAGATGGTGGAGTGTCGGTGGTCTGAGATGGGTCTAATGATAGAGTGTTGGCAGTCTGAGACGGGACAGGTGGTGGAGTGCCAGCATTGCGAGATAGTGTCGGCCTACAGGGACCACACACGGGTGGTGCAGTGAGCTTTCCAGTATTGACTTTTACTTCCTTTATATCTGTGTAAAATTGAGGTAGGCGAGTAAGGCTAGGTAGAGCTCGAGCAGCTTCATGATACTGCTCCTCACTCCTCGCAGTGCCTGTGTTGTTCAAGGTAGGTAGTTGAGTGAGAGCATAACCAGTATCATGCACCACCTCATTAGCATCACGGTGAGACGGGTTTATGTCGATGTTATCTGCACTGCCTACTGTGAATAATCCCTTTCTTAGAATGGGCCCACATGGTACACCTTCTGCCTCAAACATGACCGAATTCACCATCTCCGTTGAAATATCTCTCACTCGGGCATATGATATGAACACTCCAAGTTCATGCAACCAGTTACGGTTTTCCTCACTGTGCTCAGCTGCACCATATACTTTTAGTCCTATATAGATTGCAAGAGGTGTCTCCCTGTCAACCTTATTCCGAATATTGGTAATTTATTTGGTGGGTGTCTTCTGGACAGAATTATATATCAAGAGTTGTGCATGGATAAGACTGCGGACTTCCTACTACCAATAACTTCGGGGTTATGCTTTACTGAAGGGCCACACAATACCATTTCAAGAAATGTTGCTAATCTCTATGGAATGGACTTCTCAAGTGCGTTGTGTGTAAACTCACCATCAAATCTAAGTTGTGAATCAAACATATGTTATCTGAGGTGAATAGCGGTTCGAGCCATATTGCATGCATCTTGATCTGGACTTCGTTGTAATTCTTGAGAAGATGCCTTTCCAATTGCATCTTCACATGCAATGTGGAGCTTCTTACCAGCTTTCTCGCCTTTCATCCATGACATATGTGATACGGTACGTTCCTGGAAACGAGGTGTGTGTATCCTGTCAGGAATCATGGCACCCAACTCCTTAAGTTTAGTTTTGTACAGTTCGGCCAGGTCTACAATGTAAAACAGACCATCACTCTCATCTTCGTTAACGTATGCCACTGTCTCAACGAGTGAAATGCCCTCCAACTCGGACTGACTGATCTTACCCTCAGTGCTCTTTTTACGCAAACAAGACTTATGGAGATTATAATATCTTGTTATACAATCTTTATGATAAACAGCATCACGTCCAAAGAGGTCACCATTTGCTAGTCTGCCAAGCATCTGAAAATCATCCATATTAGTAACCCATGCCCTCACAGTGAGTTCACACTCGATAGAAGAACACTATGTTATAACACATTCTCAGAGTCACCAATACCACAAAATAGACAAAATTCACTTAATGAACCTCCACTGCGACTTGTACTTGTACTAGATTGGCCGCTCTCATTCTGCTTTCTTGTCTTGGCTGGACTCGTAGATTCAGATTCGACAACTGAATCATAATGCCGTTTGCTTTTGCGATTCAATCGAGTAAGTTTGTTCATGCAAGATTTGTGGAATTTTGCCTGATTGTTCATCAAGGTTTGTTGAAGATTCTCATCGTTCGTAACAGATTTAGGAATATCCATTGGTACACCCTGCCTCTGAATAATGACAGCGAATTCGACAGTGATTCATATCCCACGCCTTTGTCTTTACGTTTACTTTGTGTTGAGCACCTCATCCAGATCGTCATCAGTCCGGCAAAGACAGCACGGTGACCAGTTTACTTCCTCTGACACCATATGTAAAGCTGATTAGCGGAAAGAAGTAAAAGAATGATATCGTAAGTCAACAAGTGGTGTATGAGGTTTGATAAATTGGTTTGAGGATATATTAAGCTAGAGTATTATATTTTGTTGCCTCTGCTCCGGTAGGTGGAGATCGTTATGTTTTCATCTATGTCTATCTTCTACAAGGATTGTGAGAAAGACTAAGCAAACAGACACAGATGAAAACATAACACCCTCCACCTAGAGTGGCGTAGGTAACAAAAATACTACTATATTTCTCAATATATCATCAAACCAGTAACACAAAAAACACATCACCATGTAATATTCAAGCAATAGATGCACACGCTATGATTACATAAGCAGAGATACAAATGAGAGCGGTCTATCGATTTATTTATCTATGGCGGTGCGTGAGCGGGGAATCCCCTTTTCTAGAGACGTAGAAATGGACATGTGGAGGGTGAGAACCTCCGGGACACCAATGCTACATATTGTTACATCTCCAGTAAAGATTAATCTTATCAAATACTAGATTTGTGTGCTAAATACAAGAGCAATACACCGCCAAATAACAGCGACACCCGATTTCGAAACCGAAACCACTCGCTATTTAAAACCCAGATATCGGTTATCAAAATTATATAACTAGTATTATGTGAATGTAATGGAAAGAATAATTACGATATTTACCGATATTGTAGAATTTCGGGCCAAATAAACAGTTGTAGCTGTACGAAAAAGATAATTCAAATTTACACGGTAGGCCTACACGCTACCATAGACATATAAAACAGTAGACTGATCACTACCCAAAGCTTCGAGAATACACATGAAAACCGCAGACTTTATTAACGAATTAAAAAGCTTTACAATAATACAGTTCCAGGGGGCGTTAACCAATCCCAAAATGTGTGTCCGATATCAGGATTTGATTAGTAACTGTTAAAGGTCATCTGTGCCAAATTTGGTGATTTCTTCCAAAAGTTAACATTACATGTTCATCCTGCTTTTGACTCTTAAGACAGCAGACTAAACCTCAGATAAATCCCTGAAAAAGTAAATCCTCTAAGATATAAAACTTATTCTGTTGAATATTTTGAAATTAATTTGACTGGAAGACGTTGCTGGCTATGGCTTGCAGTCAAATTAATTCCAAAATATTCATCCTGTATGGTTGCCTTGAAAATGAGATATGGGGAATTCATCAGGGAAATGGTTAATGATAAAGTCATTCAAAAATGACTTCAGTAGTCGTCTTGAGAAATGTCCAGTTACAGACTAAGAGAAAACTATTTTTGAAAATTTTTCACTGTAATGATAATCCAACCAGTCATTTCAGTAAATAAATTTCAAAAATAGGCTTCTCCTGGTCTGCAACTGGACAGTTTCTATGAAATTTTTAAAATTTTCTTGACCAGATTTGAACTTTCAAGGGTTAAGTAATATATATAATTAGGCACAGATACGTAATCGTATGATCTGCTATACAAGTTACTGACTGTATTTTGAATGCAAAAATATGATAGCACTGAGACAGGTGATGGAAAGATAATCTAAGCTGTTAACCCGTTAATGGTCAAATTTGGTCAAGAAATTAAAAATGCTTCCCTATTGAATGTCCATTTGCAGGCCAAGAGAAGACTATTTTAGAAAACTTACCACTGGAATGACTGGCTCGGTTAGTAACCGAGCCAGTCATTCCAGCGGTAAATTTTCAAAAATAGTCTAGGCTTGCAATTGGACATTCCCCAAGACCACTGCAGAGGACATATTTTACTAGCTTGACTAGTAAAGGGTTAACCCTCAAATTTGTTTACTAAAATTTTAATTTTCTCAGAAAATACCCATGTACAGAATAAGAGATGACTTCAGAAAATACCCATGTACAGAATAAGAGATGACTATTTATTTACAGAACAATTCCATGAGAAGACTAAAAAAATTTACCATTGGAATGTCTGGCTCGGTTCGGTTATCGAGGCAGGCATTCCAGTGGTGAATTAAAAAAAATAATCTAATGTTCTGCAAATAAACATTTATCAAGACCACTGCTGAAGCATGCTTTGGTCGGCTTGAGTGTTAAAGGGTTAATTGTCGCATCGGTCAAAATCAACATGCTGAATGTTCATTACAGCCCAAGAGCTTGAAAATTTACCCGTCGAATGACTGACTCAGTAACCAAGCCAGCTGCTCAGTAACCAAGCCAGTAATTTTTGTGATAAATTTTCAAAAATAGTCTTATCTTGGCCTGTAAATGTATGTTTACTAAAGAGAAATCTCAACATTGTTTGCCAATAAGGGGTTAAATGACCACTTGCTGTCTATGGTTTATGTTCCATTAGGTGGTCACTTTAGACAGCTCTAAACTTGTGTGATCACGTGTGTGCGTGCGTGCATGTGCGTGTCAGAGAGAGAAAGATGGGGAGGGAGGGGAGGGGAGGGGAATTAGAAATGTAATTCTCTGTGATTTATTAACCCGTTTCACTGTGAATTTTTTAGCATGTAGCTCTCAGCCATCAATATACCTAAATATGCAAAATCATGTATATTTTGCAATTAGTTTGACTTAAGCCAGTTGAGATCTTAGCAAGCCAACAAATTTTAGTTAATTAGTTTCTGAGATAAGCTACAGAAATCTTTAGTGCATAATAAATATGATCACCGTATAAATCACTATCAAATAATAAAGACCACTGAAATAATTGGCTCAGTGATTGTCTTCTCTTGGCCTGTAAATGAGCATTTGTAAAGACCACGACAAAGGCCAGTTTCGGCCGGTTTGGGCACCAAAAGGTTAATGAAATAATTGGACTAAACGTTGCTGCTTTAGTCAATACATTGATTTTCAGGAAAATTAATTATATTCATATGATCATCTGTGTTAAAAAACTGCAATCTTTTAGCCCCAAAACACAGGTGGTCACTCGAGCACTTTTGACTACAGTACAATCTACTCAACCAGTACTCTCTATATTCTTTGTCAAGATCCTTTAAATTTAATTAGCGTGAGCTTAGTAATATATCGACCAGACGACCCGGCGGGTCGGGTCTTATGTTTTACTAAATACAAATACCTACCTCCTTGCATTTCTGTTGCTCTTTCCTTCTCTGAAGGGAAGCGTAGTAGGATGAAATTTTTACAGCCAATGTTTGCTGTGCATTGTGGCTACAGAGTGACTGAAGGCTTCTTCAGGAATCTCTACTCTCTCCAATGATGAGATCCATAGCAATTCGCTTGAATGCTATATCTCAGAATGAGGCAGGAAGAGGGTTAATACATAACCCAGAGCCATTGAGTGAGTCATAAGACATAATGAGAATCTCATTGGCCGACAGCCATCACATGACTTTGTTGTAGCAACCAAGTCGTCATTCCATGACGAATCCAGTCATATAATCCAGCTTTGTGCAGATTCATGAAGAGGCAGATGATCCTATCACTACTTGACTCTGAATCCAACTAATGCTGAAACTTAAGAACGTACCTAAATACTTAATATTATATGACTGAAAAAATCTTTAATAAATACCCAAATATGTCAAAGACTGACATATCTGGGTATACTCTAAGGCTGAGAGATATAGCGAATATCTTATGCTGAATATAACTATTCTAACAAGATATGACCAAAGAACGAGGCCTCAAGCCCCCCCCCCCCAAAATGTAATTAGTAAAATATAAGACCAGACCCTCCGGGTCATCTGGTCATTATTACTACATTACAACCTACCTCCTTGCATTACTATTGCTCAAATACAGATTTCAACATTGCACAAAGCCTGGAGGGAGGGAAATTTTTGCGCAAAATTGATGTAAAAATATAAAAATAACACAAAGTTAGTAATAACGAGTAAATAAGGATACTAATAGACAGAAATTCCTAAGAATTGCTCTCTTAAGTATATCAAAGAGAGAAAAAGAATAATAATAAGCATGATAATGAGGGTCATACATGACCCTTAGGAGGTAAGAAAGAGAAAATGAACTTGCAATAAGAAGATGAATAATAGTGGTGATAAGAGAGATGATATGAAAAAGGAGTGAAATACATACATGAGAATTAATTAATAAATTAATGAAGCCACACTCACCCTAAAGAGAAGATTTAAGCGAATGAAGATGATGAAGTATGGGAGGATGATGAAAGAGGAGTACAACTCATGGTCCCAGAAGCTAC
This sequence comes from Chaetoderma sp. LZ-2023a, assembly GCA_034401795.1. Lineage (NCBI taxonomy): Eukaryota > Metazoa > Mollusca > Caudofoveata > Chaetodermatida > Chaetodermatidae > Chaetoderma > Chaetoderma sp. LZ-2023a. The sequence goes on along the minus strand of CM067360.1, from coordinate 98,012,120 downwards.
TCTATGAATATTTTTATAGAAGAAAGAAGAGGGACCAGAATCCTTAAGATGGAAGTTAATAAAGGTGTTCTCTGCCTTCCAATTAGCAACTTGCATGATATCATGTAATGATGAACCATTAAAAAGAGCGCAAGAGGTAGCAAGGCCCCTAACATTGTGGGCCTTGACACCCACTAAGGCATTGTCTCCTGGAGAGGCTAATTCATGGCAAATTTTAATCGTATCTACGATCCAACGAGAGATTGTGGTTAAAGAGGCATGACGATTAACACTGTCTGCATAAGTAACCCAAAGATGTCTGTTGTCGGATCGTTTAGAATCTGTACGAAGTGTATACATATTAAGGGCCCTAACTTGGCACCAGACAGAATGATCTGGTGACAATGAAGAAAGTTTATGTATTATAATTGGTTTCCCCAAGAATTTAACTGACTGAGTCTTGGACAAAAATTCAGCCCTGGGATAGAGAATAATGCTATTACCTGTAACTTGAAACCTATCTAATTCGGCTGAAAGAGCATGAATTTCAGAATGACGGTTAGCCGAAGCTACGGCAAGAAGAAAGACTGCTTTAAGTGTAAGATCTTTTAAGCACACCGAACCCAAAGGTTCGAAATGTTTCCCCGCCAGAACCTGTAATACAAGGTAAAGGTTCCAGGAAGGAAGGGGTTTCTTAAAAGGAGTGCGAGAATTACCCATGCCTTTAATAAGGTCGTGAAAATGCTTCTGAATTTGGACTGAGGGATCAATTAGGCACTTGTCAAAAGAGTTCAGACCAAAGCGATAGGATCTAACGGTGTTAACTGAAAGTTTACTCTGATCAAAGAGGAAAACAAGAAAGTCAGTGACCTGAGCTACAGAGGCCTCAAAGGGCAAGATAGAATGGTCTGCACACAATTTAAAAAAAATTCAAATCTAGCTTTATAGATGTTTCTGGTGGAGGATCTGAGAGATTTCTCAAATAATTCCTGAGATCTGGTAGAAAAGATTGACGAAGTCGGGGGCAACTCGACAGTTTCCAGGCTGACAGGTGAAATATTTCCGGATTCTGGTAGAGGATCCTGCCTCTGTTCTGGGATAACAGATTGTGAGAGACAGGAAGAAGAAGAGGAGGATCTACAAGAAGGTCCAGGAGATCTGGAAACCACAATCTTATCGGCCAAAACGGGGCTATTAACAGGACTATGCAGGGATGTTGCCTGATCTTTCTGAGAACCAAAGGAATGAGAATCATATGGGTAAAAGCGTAGGCGAACATTCTGGAAAAGGAGATATGAAAGTGTATATCTTTCTGTTCTTGAGTGTAGCAAACAGATCTACATGGGACGACCGAATTGAAGGAAAATGGATTGGACTACAGCCTCTTTCAATTCCCACTCTTTTTCTGGAATCTTTGAAGGGCGAGCTAATTGGTCGGCTAGAAAATTCAGTTTGCCTGGAACATGAGATGCCCGAAGAGAAATGTTGCGAGACCGGTAGCAATGGAGAATTATCATGGTCTCTCGACACAGGGAAACTGACCTGGTCCACCCCTGATGATTGATGAAAGAGACTACTGTGAAATTGTTGGATTCCCAATGAACTAGGGCATGGAAAACAGCCCACAGTTCTAAGGGGTTGACATGGTGAGAAGATTCTGTAAGGGACCAGGTTCCCCATCCTTCCAGAGAAGCATCTGTGAAGAAGATAGCTTGAGGAGCTAGAGGATGGAGAGGAACTCCTAGTAGAAGGGATTGACAGTTTAACCAAAACTGGCAATGAGTCATGAGAGAAAGTTTGATGAAAATCCGATGATCCAGAGAATCTAGGGACTGATTCCAATGGGCCATGAGATAAAACCGGAAAGGTCTTCTCATCAAAGGAGCCCAAGGAATCACCTTCTCAACTGAAACCATGAGGCCTATAATTCTGAGAAAGGATCTGGCTGTGACTAATTGGCCTACCTTGAGAGATTGAATGGTGGACATCAGTGTTTGAACATTTGGGAGTGATGGAAATAACTTCCCTTGAGAAAGGTCGAAAGTAACCCCCAAATGAGTAAAAATCTGACTTGGGAAAGGGTGAGACTTTTCTGTCGATAATCCAACCCATGTGAAGACAAACCTGGATGGCATCTGAAACATTTGCAGTGAGGGAGGCAGGATCGGGAGCTTTGAACAGCCAATCAAATATATAGACGTGGACTGAGATGGCCTGAAGGTGAAGGCAAGAGGCTACTGATGAAACTATTCGAGTGAATACATAAGGGGATGTGGTCAGGCCGAAGGGAAGGCTGCGAAACTGCCAAACTCTGCCCTGGAACGCGAACCGAAGGAACTTGCGAATGGCCAGGTGGATGGGAACATGGAAATAGGCATCTTTGAGGTCGATGGAAATCGTCCACAATCCCACCTGAAGTGAATGAATAATGGATTGGCCATCTCCATCTTGAAGGACGGGTTCACTATGAGAAGATTGAGAGCTTTGAGATTTATGATAGGCCTCCAACCCCCTGTCTTCTTCTGTACAAGAAACAGGGTCGAGAGGTATCCTGGATTGCATTGCCAATCCAGACCCTCCTCCACCACATGTTTTGACGTGAGTGAAAGAATCTCGTTTTCCAGAGCTAAGAGTTTTTCTGGACATGATGGAACAGGAGTCCAACGAGGGGACAAAGAAAGGGTGTGGGGTGTGGAGGGCTTCCCTTCCAGCAAGGATGATGCCCATGACGAATGGTTTCTAGCACCCACTGGTCTAGAATAATCAGATCCCAATAATTGATGAATCTGGACAACCGATTGCCTACTGAGATATTTGGAAAACTTGAAATAGTGGGGCCTTGAAAATCTAACTACTGGAATAGAATGAAAAGGCCATCTCCTGAACCTATAGCATCAAAAACGAGACTGATAACGACCACCTGAATTACGAGAGCCTCTAGGGTGTTTTCTAAAAGGGATCTGAGCTCTAGACCTGTTAGAGACTACATCTGAATATTTGTCCTGAACAGGAGATCTACGAGAAGGAGAAGGAGACTTGCGAGGAGAATGGCCTCGAGAGGAAGACCTAGCCAGAGAAGGATATCTAGATCTAATAACAGATCTATTAGAGTTTACAAAAGTGTGAGAAGGAAATGACGTCTGAGAATCCGATCGAGAAGATTTCTTAGGTGGAGATGAAGAGGGAAAGGATTGAACTGGAGTAAAAGAATGTTTCTTAGAGGACTGGGATACGCCAACCTTGGCAGAAATCACCTGGATACTTTTAAGTCTGTCCACTTCCTTCATAATAAGACTAGATGATTCGGGACCAAATAACTCCTTACCAAAACAGGAAGTGGTAATAAGGGAGTCTTTAAGTTTTTGAGAAATGCCTAAGGAACCAAGAGCTCTTTTCCTACGATAATTGTTAAGAAAGCCTATCAGACGAGCATCTAGATTAAGGTTAAATCTAGAGATATCTGCCATGCACGCTAAAGAAGATTGAGGAATAGATTCTCCTCTAGAAGAAATCTTGAAAATAGCCTCTGAAAGAAGGGCCGAGAAGTTAGATAACTTGAACCTAAGCCTGGCAGATTGTTCGAAGGATTTAATCATCGCAGAATCCGAAATCACCGATCTACCTGTGTCTTTAATCAGATCCCATGCTTCACCGAATAGAGACTTAGACCTAATAGTAGCGTCAAAGTTTAAAAGAGGGACTCTAACAGATGAAGCTAATTCATGAGGAGACAGAGAAAAATGAGAAAAACAAGCCTGCTGAGAGAAATGATCCAAGATATCAGCGGAAAAGTTATTGATAGGAATAACACGATTAAAGGATACATTATCTTCAGGCACCAGAGGAGAGTCATAAGAGGAAAGAATGGTATGTTCTGGCACTAAATCAATGTGTAGAGTATCAGATATCCATTGATGAGTGCCAGACCAATCCTTATCAGAAGCCCTCAACAGAAGAAACTTGGAGTCAAGAGGGATACCATAGGAAGAATCGTGCGAAGATTGAATGATAGTATCCTGAGAAGGAATAGGATCTTGAGAGTCATCCACGAAAGAGGAAACTTCAACATCACTAGATAAAATATCCGACACCAAGGCGGGATGAACAGTGGAGGATGATGAGGAAAAATTGGCAAATTTGACTTTGTGACGAGGATGACGAAGAATGTTCCTAGGAACCAGGCTAGACTCGAATGATGGAAGGAAATCAATAGCACTTTTAAAGGCAGTGATAATGGAGTTACCTGAACTATCTTTTGACAAAGAAAAGTCCTTATTCGACAAACCAACGGAAGTAATTTCATTTACCAATGGATCATTAAGATAACAACTAACTAAATCTTGGGAGGAATTAACATGGGAAACATAATTTGAGGAATAAGAAGAGTTCTGAGCACTAGAGTAATTATCCCCAAAAGGTTTAGAATGAGGGAAAGAAATGTGATCACTAGATGAGTAGTTAGTAAGGTCAGAGCTAGAATGATCCTGAAGTGATTAGTTAATGACTGAACAATGTCTATCATTAGCAGAATAAGAATCCAGAGATGAATGTTGGGAATTAATCATAAAGCTACCGGGAGAAAGTGAGATCTAATCAGGTCCGGGTCCCCAAGGGGGCCTGGACATGGATCGACTAACTTTGGTTGCGATCCCTGGACCACCATGGGATTATTAACAGAATCCCAGAGGGGACCAGGCGATCGTCCAGAAAAATCCTTAGACAGAAAGATAGAAGATTGAGAAATTAGGACTGAACCCGGCTCCGGAGCCCAGCTGGGGAAACCTGTGAAAACTCACAAGAAGATTGACCAAAATCTGAGGAAATTTTCAAATCAAATTTAGACAAACCAGAATAACCAGTCCTAGCTCGAGCCAAAGCCGGGGTGGGAAGACCGGGAGAAAGATTCAAAATGGATACTGGAAAGCCGGAAATACCAGTCCCAACTTGAGCCAGAGCCGAAGAAGGGCTGGGAAATTGTTGAGACTGACTAAAAAGAGAGAGAGCCGGACCAGAACCCGAGAGAAAACTCGGGAGCGGGGCCGGAGCCGTAAGGAGAACAGAACCTGAAGAATCCTTGGGGGCCGGAATCGGATAAAAATCCGGGTCTGGCCCCCCCCCCCCCCCCCATGAAGAAATCGGTAACCTAAGTTGGCCGACTTTCCGACCCAGGTCTGGGACAACACCCGGACCCGGGGCCGAATCCAAAACCAACAGTACTCCCGAAGTCTCCCCAGAGGCCGAACCCAGATCGAAGTCCGGATCGGGCCCCAAGTGAGAAATCGGTAACCTAGACCAGACCATCACCAGATCCGGTGCTGGGAGAAAACCTGGGCTTTGGGCCGGAATATTAGCCAGAGAAAGAGCCGAAACAATATACGATGAAGAAACTGGCTTAGAAGATGAAAGCGGGTGAGAGTTCACTTGAACCACTCTGGTCGGGAAATCCTTCGCACCAGCCAGTGAAGAAATAGTAGTGATAGGCTATGAAGAGCCAACCCGCTTACAACCCGCTCGGGCCCGAGAAAGGCTAAACCTGACTCGGTCCTCATGGGCGCAGGATTCGGAATGTTGACTGGAGACGAGACTCGAGCAGGAATGACTGGCTTCTGAAGCGATGAACGAAGCGAAACCCGAGACTTTCGTACACTTGTTCTGTCCTGTCATTGACGCTTTTGAATCTCTGAAACAGTGAATGTCAGTAAGGTGTAAATTACTCTTGGACTTGAATAAGCGTTTCCTAGGAACAGCCAGTTCCGACGTTTCCCCTTCAACAATATCAGGAGATGAAACATTGGACGCTAACTGGTCCAGGATCATTTTTATTACTTCTACCGTCAACTGACGCATCAATATTGCTCACTTGTTTTTGCAGACATTCCATCGATAATACAATCCTTTCAAGGATGGATAAGTCAAAGGTGGGCTCGGGTTTGGCCTTTGTTTTAATCACAAACCGTAAAGGAGAAGAATTCCCTTTAGAGTTTTCAGGTGTATTAGGTTTGAAAAAGGCAATTCTGGTAGACTGAGACCATGAGCTGCAAATAAGACAGGTCGAGTTTAAAGTGCACGAAGTGCATTTAAGGCACATATGGCCAGCATGGTCTGTCTTAATAAATCTGTTGCAGCTGGTATTAGGACATCTAATAGAATGAATTGCCATCTCCTTTTCCTTAGACGTGACTTTAACTTTCTTCGGAGACTTTTTCAATTCCGAATCGTAAAAGAGAAAGATTTGATATGGTAAAGTTCCGAATATAACTCTGGATCAGACAGCGCTGATCCCAAGATTAAACAGTCTCTAAAATATTAAAAAATATAATAAGGGTTTTTCTTTAAGAGAGTACGTTAATGAGATGTCATAGATTTCATGCTCAAATGCTACCAAGCATGTAAATAGGTAACTAATACAAGCTACTGTAAAGAAGAAGCAATTATAGACAAAGACAATGTCTAAAACACTCTGGGCATAAAAAACCAAAACTGGTAACACGCCTACCATGAAAATAGAAATGATCAATAAATTCATTATTGTCTCATAAAGACCTACAACCACTTATCTTAGGTCTTTTCTGTTTATCCAACATCTTGATGAGCCTTCAACGTCCTTTAAAGTATTCCCCAGCAGATTGAAAAGTTTAAACAAACTTAAAACTGGCTATAAAATTTTACACCCCTCTCCTTCAAACAGTAGGAAAGGAATGAAGACTTGGTTGTTACAACAAAGTCATGTGATGGCTGTCGGCCAATGAGATTCTCATTATGTCTTATGACTCACTCAACGGCTCTGGGTTATGTATTAACCCTCTTCCTGCCTCATTCTGAGATATAGCATTCAAGCGAATTGCTATGGATCTCATCATTGGAGAGAGTATAGAGATTCCTGAAGAAGCCTTCAGTCACTCTGTAGCCACAATGCACAGCAAACATTGGCTGTAAAAGTAAAAATTTCATCCTATTACGCTTCACTTCAGAGAAGGAAAGAGCAATAGTAATGCAAGGAGGAAGGTTGTAATGTAGTAATAACTCTGGTTGCACAATCTATGAATAGGGTAGGTGTTGTTCAATCAATCCATTCAGAAATCTCTTAATCCATTAGTTGTCAAGATTGGCTTTTTGAATGTCCATTTGCATTATAAGAGAATACAACCTTTGAAAATTTATGACTGAAATGACTGGCTTGGTAATCGAGTCAGTCATTCCAGTGGCAAAATTTCAAAGATTATCTTCTTGAAATGCAAATAGACATTTGCCAAGATCAATAAATAATAGATGCTGATAATTCTGTTGGCATGGGTTAATTTACTGTTCACCCGTTGTGGTTAGAGGCGCCTGTCAATCAGTCTGACTATAAGCGCATAGTCAGTCATGCATGACTAAGATGATCTCATACAAAGTTAATGTTAAAACATTTTAATCTAGAAGTGCCGGAATCTTAGTTCAGGTCTTGAATAAGCTGATGAACATTCTGAAACAAATTTGACTAGAAACTTTGACCCACAGCTGCCAGTCAAATTATCTTCAAAATATTCAACAGAATATTTGTTAAATTCATAGAGATTTTGCATACGCTGATAACTATTTTGAATATATTTTGACTGGAACCTGTTGCTGCAATAGGCATAGTAGCAGCTATCAATAAAATTCCTTTCAAAATATTGAACATAGTATGTGATAAGTATTTTGAAAGTAATTTAACTGACACATGTTGTGTTGCCTCCATGTCCATAGGGTGCAATGGCTACCATGAAATTGCCCTTCAAAATAATCAACATAATATTTAGGAATCTGAAAATTCAATGCTTTAATGGTTACCCTTTCACCCTTTAACCCTCATATCAGTCAAAAACGGCTTCGGCAGTGGTCTCTAGAAATGTCGATTTGCAGACCAACAGAAGAATATTTTTGAAAATTTACCACTGATATGACTGGCTCGATAACCGAGCCAGTTATTCCAGTGGTAATTTTCAAAAATGGTCTTCTCTTGCTCTGCAAATAGACATTTTCTTTGAGAAAATTGAAATGTTTTTGAACAAATTCGAGGGTTAAAGTGTTAATGGTGAAATAAGTATTATATTTTCGTAGTACAGTTCCATGTGCAGATAAAGAGAAGACTATTTTTGACAATTTTACACTGGAAAGACTGGTTCAATAAGCGAAACAGTCATTCCAGTGGTAATATTTAAAAAATAGTCTTCTCTTGTAAAAAAGGTTTTACAAAAGTAGTAACTACCAGCAGATACGTAGATGGCACACGCATACTCAGAATTGCAGTACCAGATGTGTGCCCAAATATTCAAATGCAATGCATTTGCACTTGCATTTGATTAAGTTGCAAACATTTGCATTTGCATTTAAATGCAATGGCACAAGGCTGCATTTGCACTTGCATTTGCACTTGCATTTGCATTTGAATCATTTACAAACATTTGCATTTGCATTTAAATGCAATACCCTGCACTTGGACCCAAGCCTTGTGTGCATGCATGCATGTGTTTGTGTTTTTAATAGTTTGTGTGCGTGTTTAGTATAAAGTAGAGCTAAAAAATAACTTGTTTTCAAAACAAAATGAAACGTAATGTTGAGTATTTGATGGCAGCAGCGTCTTCCAATCCAGTTATATTCAAAATATTCGACGGAATATTTCTTGCATCGTGTTCAAAATTGTACTAACTAACATGTTTCTGTTTTTGTTTTGGAAACATTTAAACCTATATCTGAGGTATACTGTATGATTTTAAACTGTGTCAGGTGAAGCTGAAAATAGACGTATTATTACAGTTTACCCTTTGTTGATAAGTATTTGAGCGTGCAATTAGTGTGTTTATTGATGTGTTTTAAATCGTGGCACATTTGTCTTAAAATAGATTATAAACCCTCTTCATTCAGGTCTTCCAGATCCTTGTTTTCAAAACAAGTTACATGTTCAAGCTGTTGATTATTTTGAAGGAAAATATATTTGAATATTTATGTCAAATTGTTTTCAAAATAATCTGCTATTTCTACAATATGAATACAGTGTCAAATGCATTAGGAAGAAAATTTGATGGCTAGGATTAAAAAACTTTTGTAACACAAAACTGGTGATTTAAATGACTTCCTGTTTGAAAATTATAGGGTTTTAAAAAAATTATGGAGCAGAAGCTGAAGATTGGAGTAATGTCTTTTTACTACTTTCTTACCTGCATCATTCATGCATAATGCACAGATCTAGTATAACGTTGTGTAGTATATGATTAAAATAGAACACATTTTCATGCTAGACATGGTAGAAGTTCTTTTGGTCTTACAACTAATGTATACCTCATATTCATCATCACAGTAGTGAAATTATGAAATGGGGCCGCCTAAATATTGCATACGCTTTAATAAACGGCATTTATTACATCAAATTCAATCTACAAGTTGACATAAAATGGTGTCGTGAAAATATAATCAGCTAACGACGAGTTTAGGTCATAACTCGAATAGCGCCAAAACTTATATTCATATGATATGGGTGGGTTCTTATGTTTGTAGCCGTATGAATAAAAAGACATCATACGTAAGCGCTTTGGTGCTGGCAATGATAGGCTACGTAAGTTAAGGACATTTATCACGTTTCGCGGTTATTCTATATAGGGAGGTGAAAACTTATACAAGTTACAATAATTTAGGTACTTTCGCAACCTATATGAATAGAGCAGTAGCCTCAAGTACATACTCAAGTAGCTACTAGAGTGATGGCATAAACTTCACAAATTAAGAAGTATCAATATTTAGAACGATTACTCGGGAAAGTCGCCTATGATTTACGGACCTAATATACTGGACTAGAATTACTATATATGATCATAACGTGATGGTGATCGAGTATTATGCATATTGATTTTTTGCTCTGCATGATCGCAAAAACCTGTCAAGATGTCTGGCTGGTCTTATACGCTACCGGACATTGAGAATTTTTCCTGGACATGTCCGGAGAATATGGCTGTTTCGGGAGCCCTGACCGAGATAGTTTGACCATAGTGGAAGCGACGATTTGATGCTTGTCTAGTGTCTACCATAGGTAGTTTAATATGAGTTAAGTGCTGCTTAACACTTTAACACTCATATCAGCAAAAAACCCGGCTTCGGCAGTGGTCTTGAGATACGTCTATTTGCAGACCAAGACTATTTTTGAAGATTTACCATTGGAATTACTGGCTCGATAACTGAGCCAGTCATTCCAGTGTACAATTTTCAAAAATAGTCTTCTTGGTCTGCAAATGGACATTTTCTATGAGAAAAATTTGAGCCTTAAAGTGTTAACACTGATTACCTCATGATTTTCTTGAGAGAATTGATGAATTTTGCATTATCTTTCTATTTTTCAGATTTCCAAGGTCAGGCCGAGTCTGAAGGGGGACATGATCAGCAAGGTGCTGCAGGACAGCCAGTAAGCGCCAACTCTAAAGGTGTTTATGCACTGGCCAAGAAGGAAAACTCAAAACCTCCTGGAAAGCCAAAGATGAAATTCTCTCCCAAGAAGCCGTCTGCACGTGGCGCCGTGGCAGCAGAAGATATAGGTGGTAGTGATTATGATAAGTTATCGATTGGTCCAGCTTGTGGCATGGATGGACAGGAGGTTTCAGAGAGCTATGGTCAGTTGTATACAATAGAATGTAGTAGTGAATCTAGTGATTCGGCGTATCAAGAACCGTGGGATAAGCTAGCCTCTGTAGAGAGAGAACTAGCCGATCAAAAACGTCCTCGAATAGGTGGACTCGCGGTGAAAGGCACAGGTATGGGAGCAAAGATACCTCCATCAAAAATCTCTCCTAAACGTCTACCTCTGAGACAAAGTGACAGCATTGTGAAGAGCGATGCGTCGCCATCGGCTACCAGTGCAGTGACGTATTGTCAGCCCTGGGACCTCGGTATCGCACAACAGCAGATCTGTCAGTCATTTCAGGCCTCTGCCGCTCAGCCGAGTACAAGTGGGGTCTCTTCGGCTTCCTCCGCACACCAACCTGTTGGCCAGCAGGCACCAACTTGTAAAAAAACATTATCACACGATCAAAGTCCCGGAAAATCACCACATCGTCAAAAATTATCAAGTGCTTCATCATCTGTGTTGTCGCAGAAACCGGGTATAAGTGCAGATGGTGTGGTCGGTGGGATGTACGAATCACCTTGGGACACTGCTGAGAAACAGAAGGAGCTCGAGGAACGGTTAAAAGCAGCGAGGATATCACCAAAACATAAAACAGAGAGTTCAAAACCTGTCTTTGATTACGCCAACAAACACGCGCATCCAGCGTCGAAATCACTTGAGGCTTCGCCACTCAGAGAACGAAGTGTACTTGTTGTTGTTGCGGGTGACGGTGAAGTGTATGAAGAGCCATGGGATGTCAGTTCTCGTGGCAAAGCTATATCAGACATGCTTACTGGATCGGGTATGTTAAATTTTGAATTCATAAATAATACTGATAACAGAATTCTGTGTGTGTGTGGGTGTGTGTGCTTTTTACCCTAAATTTATTGTACATAGTAAAAGAAGCTATTGTTCCTTGCTCATCCTCCTGTGATGGTGGAAACTAATTTGCTTTTAGCTCAACTTAGAGGCTCATATCTTACGTTATGTTAATCATACTGCACCCAATCTTGGACACATGCCTCAGTATAATGTGTGGGCATGCCATAATGACTGTGGAAACCTTTTTTAAAGGTCATGTCGTTGCCAAATACAGTGCTTTTTCAACTGAGCTGTGTATATCTCATATTTGGTTAATCATACTGAATCAAACTTAGACACATGCTTCCTTATAATGAGAGTCCATGACACAATGACACTGGCTCAAATGATCCAAGATCAAGGTCATTTTGACATTGATAAAAAACTGTTAATATCTCATGTTTGGTTAAGCGTACATAAGCCCAAATTTGAACATGGCCTTTTTGATAGCAGGCTGGTATATTACAATCACCTTGACATGAAATGGTCAATTGGGCACTGTAATAATGACAAAACTTAAATTTATTAGCTCACCTGGCCAGAATGGCCAAGTGAGCTTATGCCATGGCTACCGTCTGTCGTCTGTCCGGCGTCCGTCCATCCGTCTGACCGTCCGTCTGTCCGTCAACTTTTTCCTTTAAACGACTTCTTCTCAATAACCACTGGGCTGATTTCAATTATATGTGGCAGGAAGTATCCTTAGCGCATAGGGATCCAAGTTTGTTCAAACAAAGCCGATCGGCCAATTTGGCCAGTGGCCATCTTGGATTTTGGCCGATTTTAGGAAATGGCTTTAAAGATCTTCTCCGAAACCGCTTGGTGGATTGATTCAAAACTCACGAAATATCTTATAGGGCAAGAGCTGAACCAAGTTTGTTCGAAGGAACTTGATTAGCCAAATGGTTCGGGGGCCATCTTGGATGACCTAGTTTTCGTGAAAACGACTTATTCTGCAGACACGCTGAACAGATTGGGCTGAAATTTTGGGGATATGATTATGGACTAAGGGCCATTAAAGTTTGTTCATGGGAAGTTGATGGGTAAAAAACATGGCCGCCGTGGACCAATCAAATTTTAGCGTGTTTGGCTGCCATATTCAATTTTTTTATTTGATGGATTTTGAAGCCGAAATTGGTTTTCTTAACTCCGCTTACTTGTCAATCAGCTGTCGTATAGCGATAACCCTATCCGTCTTCTGTATGTCCGTCCATCCATCTGTTTGTCCATCACCAACAATGGCGGCTCATTTTGTTATTTCTTGATGGATTTACACCAAACTTGGTCACAATGTTAATGACGGCATCTAATATCTGTGTTGTGAAAATGAAACTGATAGGACATCAAATGCCAGAGTTATCACTCCTTAAATATTTGCAGTCTCACTTCCATAGGGCAAATAATGGTTTGTTACCACCATCTTATCACCATGTCAGATTTTATTGCCAAACTAGATATTAAATTTCAATTAACAGATTAACCTTTCCAATACTGCAGAAATATTTAAGATATGTATTATGGTGCTCTGACATCTATGCTCTTAAAAATATTTGAAATGTATTTGATTGAAAGTTGTTGCTGCTTCCAACTCCAGCTCACCCTACCGCTGCTGCTAACTCGGTGATTCAGCTAGATGTGCATGTGTTAAATGGATTGTGTGGTGGTGGGGAATAACCTGCTATAAAGACCACCTACCTGCCTTTAGAGACCATTTTCTTCAAATTGTATTTAAACCTCTAGTAACCTTCTGACTGAGTTTTTGCAGACGACATATTCCAAAGGTTATATCTCTGAACGTGATAAATATTTTGAAAACAATTGGACTGAAAGTTGTTGGTGGCTAAGCCACCAACAACTTTCAGTCCAGTTGTTTTCAAAATATTGAACAAGTCAAGAGCTTTTGAAAATTGAAATTATTGGCTGCACTGGCTTGCAGCAGTGAGACAGTTAAGAAACCAGCTGTTGTTAGCACTGATATCATCTATTTTCACTTAAACATTGTTCAAAATCACTAAAGCAAAAAAAAAACCAGTCCAGAGATTGTTGTCAATATCTCGAAAACTAAATCATTTGACTGAAAGTCATTGGAAGTGACACCGAAAGATGTAAAATTTAAGTAAGATTAGTTGAAATGCCAATGTTCCAGGTGAGCGATACAGGCCCATTGGGCCTCTTGTTAAAAAATAACATGTTTTGTTAAGAGCTCTCAACTTCCTTGTTCATGTCTTAACCTAACACCTACTCTCTCTGGCATGAGAGAATGGGGCATGATACAACCACCGGGGTAAAAAGGTAAAAAATCAAGATCACAGTGTCTTTTGTAATAAAAAAATGGAGAAGATACTGCAATCTCCTCCATCTGTCCAGATATCTGACTCCTCCAAGACCATTTGGTGGAATTCAATTAAATTATTTATGTGAGTTACCCATATGATTAGGGATTGAAACACAATATTTACATTAGACTCCACCTTCAGGGGGATGTGTGTGTGTGTGTGTGTGTATGTGTGTGTGTGTGTGTGTGTGTGTGTGTGTGTGTGTGGGTGTGTGGGTGGGTGGGTGGGTGGGTGGGTGGGGGTGGAGGTGGCGGGGTGGGGGTGGAGGGGGTGTGGCATTGGGGTTGGTGGGTAGTTGGTTTGGGAGGCAGGGTGAAGATGGAAGCAGACAGTCAAAGTTGGCAGAATTACAGTGGCGGATCCAAGGGCTGGGATCGCGGGAACATGCCCCCCCTCCAACAGGGCTGTCTAATTTTTTTTACTTACCTGCTGTTGGTGGAGTGAGCCCATTTTCAAGAGTTAACTCCCTTGAAATTTTGGGTGCCACCCCGGCAAATGACCTGGATCTGCTCCTAAATTAACCAAATTTTGGTATGTTAGTTACCCATATGATTGTGGTTTTTGAGGGCATGGTTTGCATTAGGCTCCACTCCCCAGAATAGGGCTTGGGTGGGGTAGGGATGGTGGTGGTGGTGGTGGTGAGGAGAACGGCAATGTTGGTGAAAGCATGGGGATCATGCCATCGACTGCACATTCTAGTTTATTTAGTTTTTAGCTCAACTTCTAAAGAGGTTTATATCTCATGTTTGGTTAGCCCTATTGGACCCAAACTTGGACACATCCTTTCTTGCAGTTTTGTTGCATTCGTATAGGTAAGTAAAATTATATTTGACATTAAGCTAGTTTATTGTAACTGCATAGCGTCAATCTTCACGATTGTATTGCAATTTACTACATTTGTGCCTTGACAATCTTGTACAAATTAAACCAATTAAATTTGTTCAAGAAAAGTTAAATTTTCTCATAAAAAATCCCCATTTGTAGACCAAGAGATGCTTAATTTTAAAAATTTACCATTGGAATGACTGGCTCAGGAAGATTCTAAAAAATTAGCTTTTTTTGGTCTGCCGATGGACATTTCTCAGGAACACTGCCGAAGCCGTTATGGGCCTGGTTGAGTGTTTGACTGTTCAAATTTCAGTATCTCAATAGCAAGACACCTACATGTAAACTGATGAATATCTTTATACCCTGCCAAAAAATTGGTTTGTGGTTTCCGGATGATAACTCCGTTGCCGTTTATCGGATCGGTTTGAAACTTCATAGGCTCGTTGGACTTGGTCTGGGGAAGAAGACTTCTGAAATTAATGATGATCAGACATCTGAGATGGTCGACAGCCACCGGCAGCCATCTTGAAAATTGTTTTCCGGATGATACATAACTCTGTTGCTGTTTATTGGATCACTTTGAAACTTCTTAGGGTGGTTGGACTAGGTCTGGGGAAGAAATCTAATGAAGGTGACGGTGATTCAAAATCCAAGATAACCATCAGAGTTTCCGAATGATAACTCAGTTACCATTTATCGGATCGGTTTGAAACCGATTCAAAATCCAAGATAGCCATGATCAGTGGTTTCCGAATGATAACTCTGTTACTGTTTATTGGATCAGTTTGAAACTGCATAGGGTAGTTGGACTAAGTCGGGGGAAAGAAACCTACTAAAATTAACAATGATCTGACATCCAAAGTGGCCGACAGCCACTGGCAGCCAGCTTGAAAATTGTTTTCCGGATGATAAGTCTGTTACTGTTTATGAGATCGCTTTAAAACTTTATGGGGAGGTAGGACTGGGGAAGAAACCTATGGAAACTGACGATGGTTCGAAATCCAAGATGGCCGTTTGTGGTTTCCGATTGATAACTCTGTTTCCGTTTATCAGATCGCTTTGAAATTTCATAGGGTGGTTGGACTTGGTTTGGGGAAGAAACCTGTCAAAATTGTCGATGATCAGAAATCCAAGGTGGCTGCCAGCCACCAGCGGCCATCTTCAAAACTGGTTTTCTGGACGATAGCTCCGTTGCCAGTTATAGGATCGATTGGAAACGTCATAGGGTGGTTGGACTTTGTCTGGAGAAAAAACCTATATGTAACTAAGTTGATGATAATCCAAAATGCAAGATGGCCGCCTGGTTTCCAGACGATAGCTCGATTGCCGCTTATCGGATAGCTCATAGGGTGTTGAACTAGGTTTGGAGAAGAAACCTATAGAAAGTGACAATGATCTGAAATCCAATATGATCGCCAGACACTGGCGGCCATCTTATAAATTGGTTTCCGTATGATAACTCCATGACCGTTTAGCGGATCGCTTTGAAGCTTCATATGATAACTGGTCTAGGTCTGAGGAATAAATCACTATTTTCTGGTAGCTCTCATTCCTTTGTTTGTCATCATGGTGGGATCATGGTGGCATATTATGTGCTGTTTGCGGAGCTCCCATTGAAACTGATTTGACTGGAACCTGGTGATGCCAGCAACAGCAACAGCAACAGCAACAGCCCCCACTCAAATTAGTTTAAAAAAATTCTACATAATATTGCATACATCATAAAGACTTAGTCATTTCATGTCTGTATGGTTTAAATGATTCAATTACAGACTTGATGGACATATCTAAGAAAGTATGTCTAAAATTGACACTTTGAACCCAGAATCTCAATTTCAAGATAATCACACAGCTGAGCTGATGAATATTTTGAAAGTAATTTGACTGGGATCTGTTGCTGCTATGCAAGCGAATATTTATTAAATCATAAATTGTTTTCTGTGTTAAGTGTTTTGCGTTGAAAAGGTTAAATAGTCTCAATTCTTTTCTAATCAAGCCAGTCAGTCAAAGGATAGGTTTTCTAAAATATTAGTGTTATGGTCAGCAATTATGGACAATATTTGTTGCTTGACGTTTTAGCTTAGATACATGTATAGCGATCACCTCCCCCCTCCGGCATTTGCCTGTCTGTCTATCAGCCAGTCTTTAAGCGCCGTCCACAATGGTGGCATGTTTCATTACATGTATGAATCTGGACAGATTGAGTTCAAACCGGGTCGAAGTGTTCCTATGGGCATCTCGTATCCTCTTTGCGAAAATGATATTAATTTGAAAAGAAATGAAGATGTTTCAAGTATGGGAACCAATGGATGAATCTAGTTTATGAATCTATCATATGAGTCTTAATAGTCCATTAAGTTGTATGAATTGTAAATCTATATTATTTAATAAACATTCTGTTGAATATTTTGAAACTAATTTCTTCTTGCGTTGGTCTTTCTCAAGACAGTAATCTTAGACTGTTTTCCTTATTTGGTGCATAAAAGCTGAGGTGGTCATCAAACTGTCTCTGTCTCCTCTGATTGTCTCTTCAAAAGATACTTCAATAAGCCAGAAGCTTCTACTAGCCTGTTCATATCGCTGGCAGTGCTGCAAGAGATGTTCTGCTGTTTCTTCTTCCTGCTGACACTCACAAATTGCAGAATCTGTAATCTGGGGATGGTCAAGATGTGCATTGAGACGATTGTGACCAGTCCTCAATCTGAAGATACATGTCTGATCCTCCCTACTGAGGCTGTGTATTGCATCATTATGCTGTCTGCTGGTGGTTCTTGAGGCTTTAATGATATGCTTCAGTTCTTCAAAGTCAACCTCACGGTTGAATTGCTCTTTATTTGACCCTTCCTTAGCTAGTTGATCAGCTTTGCCATTTCCTAATATGCCAAAATGCGAGGGGATCCTCTGTAAGTTGACATTGTTCTCCTTGGCCAGTTGCGTAAGATTTTCATGAATTAAATCTGTACTTTCCTTTCCACTCTCCTGCGCCTGCAGCTCTGAGAGGGAGTCTGTCAGGAAGACAATATTTTCATTTCTGGTTTTTCGTTGTATCAGCTTTTGGCTAGCTAAGATTAGTGCCTGGATTTCTGCAGTGTAATTGCTACAGTGCTTCCCTGTTGACAAGCATGAGTCTGTTATATCTCCACATGGAAACCGAATGTGAGTACCTGCCCCTCCATTCTTGACAGCCTGGATAGCTGACCCATCTGTATAAACATGTTTCCACTCTTCCTCAGGGTAGTTTTCTGCAATATGACTAAATGCTAGAAATTTGTTTGTCACCTCTGCTTGATCTCCCTTGTTTTCAATCCCTGGAATCGATGGCAAGATTGAAATTGTGTTTTCTATTTCAGAAGCTTTCCACGGTTCCCTCTCAGGGATAGCAGTTATGTTTCTACATCTGGGGAAGATGTCCGACTGTTTCTTTCAATTTTCTTTGAAGTTAATAAGAAACTATTCCTCTTGAGCCTTGCTCTAGACATTTGGTGAGTCGGTCTATGCATGGGATGGTGAGGCATCAATTTGGATTTCTCGTATTGACTCTCGACCTTGATTTCTTGTCTCTGCTGGAGTGGCTGGATATTGGTAAGTTCTTCCATTGCTGCTATTAGAGTGGTCTTCATAGACCCTGTTATGATACGAAGAGCCTGATTTTGTACCTTATCCAGTGTCTGAAGGGTGCTTGTACGTGTGTAGCAGCTGTCATCCATGATGATGAGCCGTATTCGATGATGGGCCTAACTGATCCAGAGTAAACCTGTTTCAGAATTTTCATGTTAGCTCTCCATTTTGTTCCAGTGTGTTTCCGCATAACTGCCAGTGTTCGCTTGGCTATACCTTCAGCTTTTCTGATTTGCGCCTTCCAGGTTAGTATTTTGTCAAATATCAGGCCAAGATAAGTTACTTCATCCTCAAAGTGCAGAACTGAGTCACCAAATTTCAGACTTGTCTTGTGTTCCTTTTTAGTGCATAGTGTGAATAGAGTTGTGACTGTCTTCTCTTTTTTGATCTGGACAAACCATCTTGTAACCCAAGAATTGAGGTGATCAATTGCGAGTTGCATGCAGTAATTGGCTGTTGAGACATACTCCTCACTGCTCCTCATCACAAGATCGTCAGCATACAATGGAGCTCTGACTCCCATTGGAAGGTTCTTCACCAGGTCATTGATGAATATTGTGAAGAGGGTGGGAGAGACTACACCACCCTGAGGTACACCATGGACTTTCTTGCTGCTCGTCCCATTCAGCTGTACTGATGCCTTTCATTTTCCAGAGATATCACTGGTCCTGAGCTTTTGGAGGAGTCCATGCTTCCATACTTTATCAAATGCCTTCTGCAGATCAACCCACACAGTGATGGTATGTTTTTTCTGTTGGAATGCCTCCTCAATAGACTGTGTCAGATACGTTGTTTGATCCTCAGTAGATCTACACTTTCTGAAGCCATTTTGTTCATCCGCTAAGAGATTGTTGCTTTCAAGATGTCGAAGAAGTCTTTGTTTGAGGATTCTTTCCATGGCTTTGACAGTGCAACTAGTCAGACTGATAGGTCGATAACTTGCCGCTTTGGATTTATTCTTGCCTTTCTTCAGTACAGGGATCATGTTGACCTCTCTTCAAGACTGGGGAATTTCTCCTGTGTACCAACTGTGGTTGAAAATCTCCAAAAGCTTGTGCTTTCCAATAGTACCCAGATTCCACAACATCGCATTGGTTATTCGATCTGGTCCAGGAGACTTCCTGCTTTTCAGAACTTTCAAGCTTTTCTCCAACTCGCTGATGGTCAGAAGCTCATCCATTCCTGCGGCATGTATTTGTGTCTCTCCGTTCCACTTTGCAGACTTCATTGCAGCTTTTTTTACAACTCACTGACACATCTAGATTGCTTACTTTCTGAAACATACAAGCAAAGTGTTCAGCAGCAGCCTCTCCTGTTTTAATTTCACAATCCTCTTCAAGAATTATGTTCGGTACTCTGGTGTTTTCATCGTTAAGTTGCTTCACACGCCTCCAGAGTTTGTTCGTATCCTTTTCAAGATTTAAGCTTGAAGTTCTTTCTCCATGATTCTCTGGTGGCTCTGATTTTGGCTTTTAGATACTTTGCCTTGGATTGTTGGAGTCTCACATGGTTGGCTTCTGTTCAGACATTCTCTGCAATTTCCCTTGCGTCGGACATTTCTTCATGTAACTTTTGCAGAGACGTACTCCAGTAAGGTCTGTAGTTTTTCCTGAATCTCCTAGGAATGTATTTGCCAGCAGCAGAGAGTAAAGCAGAGTTAAAGGGAAATTCCAGTGAAAATCGGGAATAAGTCAACTAAAAATATACTATAATCCGAAATAGTTGCTGCAAAAAAATATAAAATACACTGTTCCATTGCCGAGAAATAATAAAATGAATATGCCCAAAATGCTCGAAAACGTGACTCATGGGCGCATCCATTTTCTCGCAACGAGAGCGAGAAACCGCGAGATTATGACGTCAACGACACACCAGCAAAATATCGCCAGCGCTTTTAGATTTACCTGTTTACTTCGCGTTATGAAGGCCGAATATTAATTAACCCTTTAATGACCAAATTCTGTCAGGAAAATCAGGCCAAACGAAGACTATTTTTGAAAATTGACCACTGGAATGGCTGGTTCGGTTACTGAGACAGTCGTTTTAGTTGTAAATTCTCAAAATAGCCTTCTTTTGACCTGCGTCCTCAACTTGATGATTGCAGAGGCAAGTGCTGGCATGAAATGGTTAAAATGTCCGCATGTCAAGCATGGGCTTGCAGTAATAGAAACGATCATGGAAAGGGTACGGCAATTCACATTTTCAGATACCGGATCCACAGAAGCATCCGCATGAAAAGGGGCTAACTTAAAGATGGCTTCATAACATCGGCACTGGATGGATATCTTCCACATTTAAATTTGGAAGACACAAGTTTAGAACATATAGTCTGTATAATTTTAAAATAATGTGTCATGCATTTCAAAACAAAACGCGCGGTACTTAATTTTAATATAACATAATCAAACTCGACAATTAACGTCGTATTTGCTTGCATCAGTTGTAAAACGGGATTTGCAAACCAAAATGAAACGATGTCGCTGATTGCAGGTCGGTCAATTATAGGCAACCGCTTAGTGGCTTACTTCATAGACGATAGTAGTTGACAGCTAGTAAATAATGACAAGTGTACGCTAGGCATAATTAGTAGTTTAGTGCTTTCACACTATTGAAATCCAGCGTTATTAATCATTTACAACGTTTACTCCCAATTTTAAAATAACTATGCAGAGTGTTGAATATTCTGAATTAAATTTTCCTGGAGTTATGTTGCCGTAGTTTCCAAACCAATTAGTTTCACACAATAGACCTATGCAGGGTAAATTTTAAGCTTTCTGCTTTTCTGTCCTTGAAAGAGTTAACTAATCGATCCCAAATTTTTTAATGTTGACCCATATTTACTGCCTGTTGAATATTTTGAAACTGGAATTTGACTGGAAGCAGAAGTTGCTATAGCAACAGCTTTCAGAGAAATTACATTCAACATTTATTCAACTAACATATTTTTCAAGAATTTGTTGTAGCTGGTTGATTGCAAACACTCTCCTGGCATAACCCTTCAATGTTTTAAAAAAATAGAAATTGCCCATAGGAAAACAATTTTTTACAATTTAGCACTACAATGACTGGCGCGATCATCGGGACACTAATTGCACTTTAATTTCCTCCAAACACTGTGGCAAAGTGTCAGTTGCTTAGCCAGTACGCTAATTATCCACAAGATGCAAGATTTACCTCCCCTGGTTACGGCTATCCTCGATCGGGCAAACAGAGTAGGTGTGTCGGTGACGTCAGCTGCTTGTCCAAAATGGCGCCTCTATCTACTGGTTACTTTAGCAATTTAAATTGAGGATATCTTTTTTAATTGTTGGCATAAAATTGTGCTCTTGGTCTCAAATTAATGCGGAAAATTAGTACTTTACGTCAGATGCGTAAAATCCCCCAGTGGAATATCCCTTTAAGCTCTTGAACAACTTTATTGATGTTTTGGTTTTTGACATCAATGTCTTTTACCAATCTGTCACTCTCTTTCTGATATCTGTCCCAGTCTGCTTGCCTATAGCTCCGTTGAAGGGTCTGATTTCGGTCAATCTAAACATCCATGTTAATGGTAATTAAAACAGGGCGGTGATCACTGCCTCCAAGTTGTTCCCCAACAATACGCAAAGATTCTTGATGTAGATTTTCTGTCAAAAATGCTAGATCAGCGGAACTTAAGGTATGCCATCGTCTTGAGTAGAATGTAGGGCGGTCATCTGCCTTATTCAAGAGAATCAGCTTCTGCTCATCCATCCAATTTTCAATGTCCTCACCCCTCCTATCAGTAGAATTATAGCCCCATAACTGAAAATGACTGTTGAGGTCACCAGCAACGATAGTTGAATCTGGGTGAACTGGGATTTTTCTGAGATTCAATGGTTGGTTATTAGGGAATTATCTTGATTGTGAAAATTTCAGGTCCGTCCATGTCTCTCTGAACTTCAATGGCATTTAGGTTATTCCGGACCAGGGTTATGACTCCTCCTTTATGTCTTCCATCCCTGTCAGATCTGAAGCACTGAAATCCTCTTATACAGAATCTTCTGTTGGCATTTAGATGAGTTTCTTGGATACATGTGACATCTACGCCTTTCTCCTTGAGAATTTGGCTAAGTTCCGTTTTCTTGTTAGAAACTCCTTCAGCATTCCATTGCATGATACCGGTAGTCAGCGGTTTGCTTACTTGTTCTTTAGGTTAGACAACCATCTTCCTTTTTCTCCAAGGTCTACAAACTTTACCACCAGTAGCTTGGGTGGACCCCTTCAAGGCTGGGGGCCCCGGTGCTGCACATGCCTGGCGGGAACTCACACGGCGAGCACCATGACGGATATTCATAATATTAACTGTCATGAAAGATGAGTTGTTTAGTGCTATGGTTGGCCACTCGCTCCAAATACCTGGCTTGGTACCCAGATAACGTGTTACACCCCTGCGCCCGACCCAAGATCAAAGATCTTAGATCTACTTTGAGGCCTAGCACTTGTAGCAGGGGGAAACTAATTTGATGGGCGGGAACAGCAAGTCAAATTAGTTTCAAAATATTCAACAGCTTACCTGTATAGCTTTTTGGAAATTGATAGTCAGGGATCGATCGATCCCAAGTTGGGCGAAGTGTTGGTGGAGGTTAGTCTGACCTAGTTTCTGGATAATATAGGTCGTCGATAGATTTTCCGATTGGAATCAATAGGAAATTATTTAAGCAGTACATGTTGTCATCTTTCATATACTATTAGTTTATTAAACTTCTTACAATAGGTGTTCCCCCAGCTCATCTTTTAAATCGGAGAAAGCAAACCACACAATTTATAGTGACACCACCACTTTCGCCGCTAACATCAACCCATGACGTCATACCCATTGTCATCACTAAGCATCTTTTAAAGATGCCTTAAAAAACCCGGCATCCCCGTATGGACACAAGCGCAAATGCTTCGCCTCCCTCTAATTATATGAAATAACAGCGAAGACAGATACTCACCAGGTTTCGTGTCATCCTCTTTATTTTTCATTTACTTTATTTATGATTTTTTCATACATCGATGGAAATATAAATTATACATAATAATACATAATTATATATCGATTCTGTTGAAACTTGATATTTATCTTAGGATCTCCCAGACCTCCCAAGACCAATAGAGGACAACCAACATAACTTCTATTCATATATCAAACGCCCACAAAATAGATGCCATTTCAGAAAAAAGTGGAGCCCAAAAATGCTCACTCCCAGTTGACAAAACTTTGCCTCTGATGAGTTCCGCTCAAGGAATGAAACGCCATGAAGTCTGAATTAAAAACTGATGACTACACATGATCATTACCCATGCAAACAGCCAAAAACTACACTAAACTACCCCTACGAACTTGACCTACAGAAACCCTTAGAAATATATCAGGAAAATGACCTACAACCGGTAGAAAATCCTAAACCACCAAAAGTTTTTCCAACCGCCAAAATGTACACAACCGGTAAAAAATTCGCAACCGGTAAAAATGACCACAACCACCAAAAAAGTAGACCAACCGCCAAAAATGGCAGAACCGGCAAAAAATATCGCAACCGCCAAAAAAATGGTCACAACCACCAAAAACAGCACAACTGGTAAAAAAGTCGCTACTGGTAAACTTGACCCCAACCAGTAAAATACAGATCAACCGGTAAAAAGGTTTGACCATAATGCCAAACCTCCAAAAATTTCAAATGGGGGAACTGCCAATCTGGGGTTTTTCTGCCCAGATATGGTTAAGATCGACTCAGTCCATAGGCTCGCCCAGGAAGGGTATAAAAGGGATGAAAATTCCAGTCCAGATCATTCAGACTTTTGGTCTCACATTGCGACCAAGCGTCAGGCTAAAATACCTACTACATTGGTTTACCAATCTGATTACGTAGTTATCATCATCTTTCATATATAATACAGTAACCAAAAACTTGGTGTATGGATGCATTGCGTGCTAATGATATGGCCTTGAGGAAATTTCAATTTTTAAAATTTTGCCACTGAAATAACTTGTTCAATAACCAAACCAAGTCATTTCATTGGTTAATTTTCAAAAGTAGTCTACTCATGGTCTGCAAATGGTCATTTTCTATTAGAAAATTGAAGCTTTCAAAAAATCTAAGGATTAATACAGGTTTAGCTGTATATCTGGCAATGGACATTTCCGGTTTTAGCTATGCCCCGCCCATCTCTAGCTAAGCTCCACCCACACCTCGCTCATGTTGAGATCAATCGATCTCTGACTATCATTTTCTAAAAAACTACACAGGTAAGCTGTTGAATATTTTGAAACTAATTTGACTGGGTGCTGCCCAGTCAAATTAGTCTCAAAATATTCAACAGCATGTTTATTAAATAACAAAGAATTACAAAGACATACAATTCATACAATGTGTCAGACTCTGAGATTTGATGACAGTCTTCTTCTTCTTCTTTCTTCTTTTCGTTCGCTGATCATACCGCCAGTCCTGTAAGTGACTATCGACATGATCATAAGCAGTCTATATGGAACCTTTTGTGACATAATGATTGTGATGTCATCATACACTCGCTGAGCTGATTATAACGTCATACGAGGTCAGATGATGGATGGATACTCTGGAAAGGTGAATTACAAGGTTAACAGCCATGGTGATGGCACCGTGTTACTTAGTGATGTAATCTATGTGTGTTCTTTACAGATGGTAAATCATCGACATCCACACGACGGCAAGGCTCAACATCATCATCATCAGCAGCAAATAAGGCAGACATTGGAGCTAAGACTAAGCATGGCATGAAACTAGATCTCGGAGCAGCAAAAGCGTGGAGCGCAATCGGTGAAGTCATAGATCCAAGCATTCCATTAGATAAACAGAGGTACGGACGGACGGATTTATAACTATGCCAAACCCATTTCTGGCTATGCCACACCCATTTCTGGCCATGCCACAACAATTCTGGCCATGCCACACCCATTTCTGGCCATGCCAAACCTATTTCTGGCCATGCCCCACCCATTTTTGGCTATGCCACACCCATTTCCGGCCATGCCACAACCATTTCTGGCCATGCCACACCCATTTCTGACCATGCCACACCCATTTCTGGCCATGCCACACCCATTTCTGGATATGCCACATCCATTTCTGGACTTTAACTCTTTGAACATTGAATTCCCAGAATTACAATTTCAAGGTAACTATGCAGTTAAATTGTTGAATATTTTGGCACTAATATGACTTGGAGCTGTGGCAGCAACAGAAACAGAACACAATAAAATTAGTTTCAAAATATTTATTTTTCCAAATGTCTTGGACTTGGTGCAAAGTGGAATAACTGCTTTGAGAGAATAATTACAAGATTTAAAAATTTTTGAATGGATATAATTATAAATTTCTGAGATACAACAGAGTGAAATTATAAACATATTTCATCCTCAATTCGTGATTTTTCAGTGTTTCAGTTGAAGAAACTTTGATCTTGGGGTGCTCGCTAGATGTTTTAATACCTGAGGCATTAAAAGTAAATTGGAACAGATTTAGATATGATGAGTTCCTTTATTGTGTTTGATGTGTGAAGAAAGGGAAATGGCCACCACAAAACAATATGGCGGATGCTTAGTTGATTAAACTTGCACACGTCAATAATTTACTTTAGATTTCTTTTAATTAAAAAAATTTCGTCATTTCATAGTAACACTTTGGGTTGAATTCAATAAACCGGGTAATAAGAAATGTGTTACCAGGTTTTGCCCTAGTCCATATTCAGATACCAGGTTTAAACAAGGTAATGGCTAGAGCCGGTTTAAAACGGGTTTAACCTTGTTTATTTTATCAGCATTCATGTACCCATGCAACTGTGTGGGGGGTGGGTGGGGGTTGGGGTGGGTGGGTGGGTGTGTTGGGGTTGCTGTGGGGTGGTGGGGGAGGGGTGTGGAGTTTAATAGAACTT
Organism: Chaetoderma sp. LZ-2023a; assembly: GCA_034401795.1. Lineage (NCBI taxonomy): Eukaryota > Metazoa > Mollusca > Caudofoveata > Chaetodermatida > Chaetodermatidae > Chaetoderma > Chaetoderma sp. LZ-2023a. Next base: position 97,985,972 of record CM067360.1, on the reverse strand, counting down.
TAATATTTATATTCTAGACTAACATTATATATGGGTCATGATGACTTATTAAGATTTATTAATGCACCCACTGACTAAATAATAAAACACTGGCAATAAAATAAATCAGCGCTATTCTGATAATAAACAATGAGGTTGCTTAACCCTTTAACCCTCGAATTTATTCAAGAAAATTTCAATTTTCTCATAGAAATTGTCTATTTGCAGACCATGAGAAGACTATTTTTGAAAATTTATTACTGGAATGATTGGATCAGTTATCGAGCCAGGTTATCGAGATAGTCATTCCAGTGGTAAATTTTAAGAAATAGTTTTCATTTGGTCTGCAAATGGACATTTCTCGAGACCACTGCTGAGGCCATTTTTGCCCGATATGAGGGCTAAAGGGTTAAATACCTGTCAAACATCAAGCTCATGCATATGAATGGAAGAACTCTGTCCCAAACTAACTCAGTGGTGTCTGCCTTGCCAAATCTAATAGTGCCGATTTTACACATGGCAATAAGAGTTTAACTACCCTACCCCAAATTTAAATTTTGATGACATTTGATTCTAGCTTTATTATTAGCTCACCTGGCCTGAATCGATTAAAAACTCATGAAACATGATCTAGGGAAAGAGGTAAGCCAAGTTTGTTCAAGAAGACGTGATTGACCAAATGGTTCGGTGGCCATCTTGGATGACCTAGCTTTCTCGAAAACGACTTCTCCAGAGCCGTTGAAGGGATGGGGCCGAAATTTGGGAGATGTGATTAGGGACTAAGGGCCATTAAAGTTTGTTCAAGGGAAGTTGATCCATCAAAAAACATGTCCGCCATAGTCCAATCAAAATGTAGCGTGTTTGGCGGCCATATTGGATTTTTTTATTTGATGGATTTTGAGGCCGAAATTGGTTCTGTATATGTTTTTTGGTGTTCTGAGCTGATATTTGACATTTTCAAAACTGTCGGATAAATGGTTTGGTGGTCATCTTGGATTATTTTCCCGCCAAAGGTGCCCATACTAAAGCAATGGGCACTTTAAAATGTCTTGAGAACTACTAGGCCGATTTCAAGTATATTTGCTGGGAAGTATCCTTAGGTTATAGGGATCCAAATCTGTTCAAATGAAGCCAATTTGGCTGGCGGTCATCTTGGATTTCAGCCAATTTTTAGAAATGTCTTTAAAAATCTCTGAAACCGTTTAAGGGATCGATTCATAACTCATGAAATATCATCTAGGGCAGAAGCTGAACCAAATTTGTTCAAGAGAACTTGATTAACCAGAAGTTTGCCGGCCATCTTGGATGACCTATTTTTCCCGAAAACAACTTCTCCAGAACCGCTGAAGGGATCGGGCCGAAGTTTGGGACATATGATTATGGAATAAGGGCCATTAAAGTTTGTTCAAGGGAAGTTGATCTGTAAAAAAACATGGTCGCCATGGGTCAGTCAAAATATAGCATGCTTGGTGGCCATATTGGATTTTTTTATTTGATGGATTTTGAGGCTGAAATTGGTTTTATATATGTTTTTAGGTATTCTGATCTCAAATTTGGAATTTTCAAAACGGTCGGATAAACGGGTTGCTGGCCATCTTGAATAATTCTCCTGCAAAAAAGCTCCCATACTAAAATGATGGGAAATTTAAAATGTCTTCTCGAGAACTACTGAGCCGATTTCAATTATATTTTGCAGGAAACATCCTTAGGGCATGGAGATTTAAGGTTGTTCAAACGAATCCGCTCGGCCAATTTGGCCGGTGGCCATCATGGATTTTGGTCGATTTTTAGAAATGTCTAAAATTCTTCGCGAAACTGTTTGCGCGATTGCTTCAAAACTTAAAAAATATCATTAGGGCATGAGCTGAACCCAGTTTGTTCAAGAGAACTTGATTTGCCAAATGGTTGGGCGGCTGCCTGGTTTTCATGAAAGTAACTTCGTCTCCAGAGCCACTGAATGGATTGAGGCAAAATTTGGGAGATATGATATTGATGACTAAGGGCCATTAAAGTTTGTTCAAGAGAAGTTGATACATAAAGAAACATGGCCTCTGTTTTCTTGTTACAAGTCTGCTAAACTCATAAGAGCTCTACTTATTGTTAATGACCGTTCTAGTTGGCTATGGTCCAGGTGAGTGATACAGGCCACTTAGGCCTCTTGTATAAACTAGCTTCTTGAAATTGGTTTATTACATGGTTTGTTACCTGATTTAAATTTTGATATCCTGATAAGATTATCCTATAGCTTTCACAGAATCAGTTTTAATGTACATACACTTAGAAAGGTAATATTATCAAGTGTGTTAAATTCATTTTCAATTGAACCAGTATTTTAGGCCAGTCTAAATGCAAGTTTAAACCTAGTAATAGCTAAACCAGGTTTAACTCTCTAAACTAGGTCTAGCTAAACCGCCTTATTGAATTCCACACTAGGTTTAACAATAACAGGATGTTAAAAAGCAAATCATTTTGATATAAATAAGGCAATGCAAGAGGAAATGGTCACTATGCAAGCTATTGACTATTAATATGAAATCTATGCACTATTCTATGAGTACAATACTACACTTGAGATGAGTTTAGTATCCCTTTACCGTGACAATATGACGCCGCCCTCATGAACATGATGTTAAAAAGCAGATAGAGATATAAAAAGGAACACACCTGAAAGTGAGTGGTATAGAATGTATATGCAATAATCTATAAGTACAATACAACATTTTAGATAAGATGATAACCTCTTTAACCCTTTACTGGTCAAGTAAGCCAAAACCGCCCTTCGCAATGGTCTCGAAGAATGTCCATTTGCAAGCCAAGAGAAGACTACTTTTGGAAATTTACCACTGGAATGACGGGCTTGATAACCGACCCAGTCATTCCAGTAGTAAATTTTCAAAAATAGTATTTTCTTGGCCTGCAAATGGACATTTAATAAGCAGATATTCTGATTTTCTTGACAAAATCTGACAATTAAAGGGTTAAAAACAAATCATGCAGCTAAACCAATGCAGATAAACCAGTAACACTAGCTTGTGCAAATGCCAGTGTGCTATTATGGAAGCTGGCATACTAATAATTACAGGAGGTGTTAGCTCAGGAAGTAATGTGTTAAGCTTGTAAAACAGGCTGCCCAGTAATCATGTCCGGTAGGTCGTCTGCCCGCCGATTGCTTGGAACTTGGGCAATGTCAATCCCTCCATTGGCTATCGTGATTCATAAGAATGAATTGATGCTAGCGTAAAAAATTATTATTTTACCTACGATGGACTGAAATTCGGTTTTCTGTTCACGGGAGTAGTATAAATACTCTCAGCAGCTTAATGTCAGAGAAACAGCGAGGACGCACTGGCCCAATGCTTCGACGCTCATGACTGCATGTGCCATGTGTATGCATCGCTATTATATGTTAATAATTATAACATTCATTTCATCTCACATGTATCAACAATCAACACAGCAAGTGCTAGATCTTCATTTCCATAAATTTACCATAAATAGACAGCTGCTGAACCATGGCAGTGTCCATTATGCAGTTGTGTAATGGACCTTTCCAGTTTTAGCTATGCCCCACCATCTCTAGCTAAGCTCCACCCACACCTCGCTCGTATTGGGATTGATCAAGCCCTGAACTCTGTGACTATCAATTTCCAGAAAACTATACAGATACAATGTAAGCTGTCTAATATTATTCAACTAATTTGACTAGCCGCCCAGTCAAATTAGTTTCAAAATATTCAAGAGAATGTTTATTAAATAGTAAAGACATACAATTCGTACAATGTATTAGACTATTAAGCATTTAAGACGGACTAAATCGAGTCATTCATGCTGTAATTGATTATGACATCATCCTACATGTCACATAGTTGATTATGACATCATATTATGGATGGATAAACCTTGAAAGGTCCATTACAATCAATCAGCCCCCTACACACAATGCAACACGTACGCGTATTCCTGTGGTAACGATGTCGACTCGTAAACCAAAGGTTCAGTGTCTAAAGTATGATGGTGTGTCAATAATTCATTAATCTCTTTCAGTACATAATTATACATTTAATTTATCAAAATTCTAGACTATCTGTGTTGATTCAGAGGTAGACCAATCTAGGTCTCTTTATCTTGTAGTTTGTGTAAGTGTCCAGTTTCATCGTTAATAATAACGGAGAGTACTGTACTGGACCATATCGGGCCAATATGGGCCGGTATTAGACCAGTGTTGATCCAGTAACCAGCATAATCACGGATAATACTTCTCTAAATATTTAGTAGTGTAATAATGTACGGAAACCCCTCGTACATCAGTATTTTAAAGGTGTAGTTTTGTGTTGATTATTGATCGATAGTGACTGTCAAGTTCCTGTTTGGTTATTATTGTAAGTGTCTATTTGTTTATTTCAGTTGGTATCACGGGACAATAGGTCGTATTGATGCAGAGAGTATGCTGAGGGTGTGTCGTGAGGGTAGTTATCTTGTCCGCAATAGCGAGAGCACAAAGCAAGATTATTCACTCTCCATGAGGTAAGGTGATCTATGCCAGTCATCAATATTTATGTATATTGTAACCACTTTAAACTTGACATACTGAAAGCATTGAATTATTTATGATGTAAGGTACATTCAGTTGAATATTTAAAAAATAATTTGACTGAAGCTGTTGCTGCCTATTCAACAGTTTACCCATAAGGTTGTTTTGAAATTGAGATACTGGGATTCTTTGTTGAAAATGGTGATCATTTTTCAATTGATCCAGGAAGTCATGACTTGGTATGAGATTTGTAAGGATTGCTTTACTTACAAAGCCCAAATGCATCCTGTTTTAACCAGTATCAATTTACAGCAGCTCTACATTAACATCTTCATTCTCAGTTATAGTAAAATAAATGGCTTCACAGGGTGTATATAATAAACCTGCTGAATTTTTTGAAAACAATTTGACGCAAACGTGGTGCAATTTAAAAAAACTTAACACTGAATGATTTATCTTGGCCTGCAAATGGACATTCCTCAAGACTACTGTATGGGCCAGATTTGGCAGCCTTCACCATTAACCCTTTCATGACGAAGCCGGCCAAAACCGGCCTCTGCAGTTGTCTTGAGGAATGTCCCACTGGAATGACTGGCTCGATAACCGAGCCAGTCATTCCAGTGGTAAATATTTAAAAAATAATCTTCTCTTGGCCTGCAAATGAACATTAAAAAAGTACATATTAAAAAATTTTTTGAACAAATTTAGTCATTAAAGGGTTAAAGGGTTAATATATGTTTTGTAGCTGATCTTCTTTTCGTTCACTGATCATACCACCAGTCCTGTAAGTGACTATCGACATGATCATAAGCGTTAAGTGCGTGGATCCATGGTTTATTAGAGTGCCCCGTGCGGCCTGGAATCTCCGTCTTCAGCACTCGAGGTTTCTGTCAGGGTTACCTCACCCTTACCTCCTTTAGTCGCCTCTTACGACACGCAGAGGATACGGAGGGTGTATTCTAAGCCCCACCTACAGGGTATCAAACCTCGAGAGGCTAATTGGAGGCTAATTGTTTACACTCGCTAAGGTGGTCCCCTAAGAGAGGTTTTACTGTAACTAATAATTGTCATCACAGGATTTTCATCATTGTCGCCAATTTCGCCATCGTCACTGATTTCATGATCATTGGCACAGAACAATCATCTTTATCATCACTAACATCATTCATCATCATCATCCATCATCAACATCCATCATCAACATCATCACCATCCATCATCATCCATCATCATCCATCATCCATCATCATCATCATCACCCATCACCATCATCATCATCGTCATCCGTCATCATCATCATCATCATCCATCACCATCATCATCATCACCATCATCATCATCATCATCATCCATCATCATCATCATCATCCATCATCAACATCCATCACCATCATCATTATCACCATCATCATCATCATCATCATCATCCACCATCATCATCATCATCATCCACCATCATCATCAACGCTACTTAACCCTTTAACACTCATATCAGCCAAAAACGGCTTCTGCAGTGGTCTTGAGAAATGTCCATTTGCAGACCAAAAGATTATTTTTGAAAATTAACAATTGGAATAACTGGCTCGATAACCGAGCCAGTCATTCCAGTGGTAAATATTAAAAAAATAGTCTTCTCTTGGCCTGCAAATGAACATTAAAAAAGTAAATATTAAAAAAATTTTGAACAAATTTATTCATTAAAGGGTTAAAGGGTTACTATATGTTTTGTAGCTGATGAAAGCAGAGATGTAGACAAGCCATAGTATCAACTATGCAATCTGACAGCTAACTGGTTGTCTAAAGCATCACCGTGTATAGTGTATCCTCAATTATGTTTAAATGCTTCATCAAAAAACATTGATTTCAAAATTTTTTATCAGATTATCCTCGGTTGACTAACAGTTTTATGTGGATATATTAAATACACATGATTAGCCCTTCATAGCTTTGTTATGCTACATTTTAATCAGTATGTAAGGCTATGCGGTGGACTCGTAGACTATAGGCTTAGATTAACCCTTTAACACTCAAATTTATTCGAGAAAATTTCAATTTTCTCATAGAAAATGTCCATTTGCAGACCAAGAGAAGACTATTTTTGAAAATTTACAACTGGAATGACTGGCTCGGTTATCGAGCCAGTTATTCCAGTGGTAAATTTTGAAAAAATTATCTTTTGGTGTGCAAATGGATATTTCTCAAGACCACTGAGTGTTAAAGGGTTAAGTAGCGTCGATGATGATGGTGGATGTTGATGATGATGATGATGATGATGTTGATGATGATGATGGTGATGGATGTTGATGATGATGATGACGGATGATGATGATGATGTTGATGATGATGATGGTGGTGGATGTTGATGATGATGATGATGATGATGATGGTGATGATGTTGATGATGATGATGATGATGATGATGATGGATGATGATGGTGATGGATGATGATGATGATGGATGATGATGGATGGTGATGATGTTGATGATGGATGTTGATGATGGATGATGATGATGAATGATGTTAGTGATGATAAAGATGATTGATTGTTCTATGCCAATGATCATGAAATCAGTGACAATGGCGAAAATGGCGACAATGATGAAAATCGGTGTGATGACAATTATTAGTTACTGTAAAACCTCTCTTAGGGGACCACCTTAGCGAGTGTAAACAATTAGCTTCCAATTAGCCTCTAGAGGTTTGATTGACATTTTGGGGACAAAGGATGATGGTTTGTTTAGACTTTTATTAGTCATAGTTGGTCCAGAAAATGAAGGTCTTTGCGTAGTGAATGCCCATTTGCAGGTCAACGGAAGACTATTATTGAATGTTTACCACTGGAATGACTGGCTTGGTTATCGAGCCAGGTATTGTGCCAATAAATTTTCAAAAATACTCTTCTCTTGGACTGCAAATTGACATTTCTAAGTTCACCCTTGACGACATTTTAGTCAACTTTACCATTTAAAGAGCTACAGAATGGATTCTTTTAAAAAATAAACTTATTTCTGCATTGCATCTGCCATGATTTTCTAGGACCGAGCGTTATCATCCTTATGACAAATTGTTAAAAATGTAAATATTTTCGGGATTGTTTCTTTGACAGGAGTTGTCGCGGGTTTATCCACATTAAAATTTCACGTGACAAAGATCGCTACATTCTCGGTGAGAACAGTCAACCATTCGACAGCATCCCCGCCATGATCTACCACTATAGTCGTAATGTTCTACCAATCAAAGGAGCCGATCACATGATCCTACTCCATCCTGTGTACAACGAACTTCTTTGACACGATCAAGATGTGTGACGATGGCAGAAATGATGCACTAGCTGGTTTTAAAATTCTGACAAAGGAGCTCATGGTGCCGTATGTGGCTGTTAGGGTGTTACTCCCAGTTAAATTAGTTTTCAAAATATTCAACAGAATGTGAATAATATTAAATTGTAATTTCACCAATGCACTTCCAAATGGTTACTGTCAGACTTTTCCCCTTTCATTACGGACATACTTTATTTGATTGTGACATCAGCTAACATGTGACATATTTTGATTATGACATCAGACACTGGAGTGACAGATCAACTCCCTCAATTGTGTGTTGGTTTTAGCCACTCAGTATTATGGTGAAAGAAAAATCTCTTGCCTATTTAGATGTAGGTAAATTACAGCTCAGAAATAACTTAACACATTTCCAATTAAACATACTGTTGAATATTTTGTGCTTAATTTGTAGGCAGGAGCGGCTTCCAATCAAATTAAGTCCAAATTACTCAACAGAACTTTTCTTACATCATGTTCAAAATTGTACTAACTAACATGTTTCTGTTTTTATTTTGGAGCCCATTTATGTCATTTCTGGGAAACAATCGTTTTATTTACCTCAAATATTATGTCCTAATGTAGGTTCCATGTAAGGCTTATTATACGCATTGTCACTTGCACACCTGAGGCCGGTTTAGTTTTAAAAAAGCAGTTTAACCCGGGAGAATTTCTACTCCCCGCAGACTCGCGTATTGCCCTTAGTTTTATCCCTTTAGTGAAAAAATATGATAAAAGAATAAAAATATTTGTTTATTGAATGTCCATTTGCAGGCTAAGAGAAGACTATTTTTGAAAATTTACCACTGGATTGACTGACTCGATTATCTGGCTCGATTATCGAGCCAGATAATTGAGCCAGTCATTCCAGCGGTAAATTTTATAAAATAATCTTCTTGACCTGCAAATGGACATTCCTCGAAGCGACTTCAGAGGCCGGTTTTGGCCGGCTTCATTATGAAAGGATTATTATCACAGATTATATAAGCATCGTGTCCGTCTATAGCGTACATGGCAGCACAGCAGCAGCAGTGAGTCTCTTTTGTAAAAGAATTTTTCAAACAGACAGTGACATCTTGTACATTAATAATTTCTAAGAAATCTTTTCTATATATTATAAGATATATACTGTAAAAGACTATTTTTACAGGTCTGTGTGACATTTTTCCAAATTAACATGTTTAAATTTATTCAATGTCTGAAGCGGGTTTCAGACAGTGTTGTTTAAATGATCTTCCGAGCGAGTCTGCAACAGTTACTGTATAGCCGCAGAAGAGCGGCACCGATATTTATACATCTATTAAGGTCCCAATTGTAATTCTATTCTCTATAATCGTCTCGCCTGCAAAGCCGAAACTGAGTCATAGGTATCATTTTTCCTATGATATCATCGTTAGCATTATATTTTTGTGCTTCACAAGGTATCAGTAATGGTGAGGACAGGTGAGATTTATAATTGCGCATAATACTTGTTTTATTGTTAATGATAATCTGGTTATTAGTTGTGTAATTATAATAAAAATAAGAATTGACAATTATAATTCTTAAATGTGACCACTTGCTTGTTCTAGATCGAAGCATAATATCTGATTATTTTGAAAGCTTCTCAGATAAATTGTTTTCAAAATAATCAGTTTGATTGGTAGATGGTAGCGGGTAAGAAGTCATCTAAATCAAGTAAAATGAGGATGATTGTTGAAATGTCACATTGGTAGGGTTATCGGTTTTAGAGTTTATTTGGTGTTACATCGAGACTATTTGTGATTTGAAAGTGGCGTAATGCAGTCGATTGGACCTTTCCAGTTTTATCTATGCCCCGTCCATCCCTATTTAAGCTCCACACTTCGCTCATTTTGGAATCAATCGATCCCCTGACTATCAATTGCCTATGGCAGCAACAGCGCCCTGTTAAATTAGTTTCAAAATATTCAACAGAATGTTTATTAAATAGCAAAGACATACAATTCGTACAACGTGTCAGACTATTAAGCGTTTAAGATGGACTAAATCGAGTCATGCTGTTATTGATTTTGACATCATCTTACACGTCACGTAGTGGATTATGACATCATATGATTGATAGATAAACTGGAAAGGTCCATTATGTAGAAGATCAGTTATTTCAATAGCCAACTTTTGTTCTTCAAGCTTAAGTCATCCGCACAAGTCAAATTTTATAGAAATAGGGGAATCAATTTCTAGCTACGCTCAGCCCATCTCTAGTGGCGCTCTGACCATTTTTTATGGGCGTTGTCATCGATTTGAAAATGAAACCTGAATAAGCAGGAGATATTTCAAGGTAATATACAGGTAATTTATTTAAATGGCAGCAAGACCTCCCAGTCAAATTAGTTTCAGAATATTCAACAGAATGTTTATTAAATTGTAAATATACCAAAGACATAAAATCCATACCATTGGTGACAGACATTTCAACTTTTGTTACGGAGAAAAAACATCATTTTGATTGTGACGTCAGCTAACATGTGACATATTTGATTGTGACGGCTGTTATCAGATACTTGAGGGAGATATCATATTACTCCATTATACAACACACATTTTGGAAAACAATGTTTCTGTAGGGTGTTGCTGGCTCAGATAACTATAGTACAGCTCTATAAATAAGTTAGATATTCCAAAACAGAAACCTGCTAGTATGAAATCTTCTGTTGAATATTTTAAACATAATTGGATTGGAAGACATTGCCGCCTCCGGGAGCAATGGCTTCCATTCCAATTACGTTCAAAATATTCAACAGTACGTTTTATTTTGTTTTGGAAACATACAAAGTTATTTCTGAGCTCTACTGTGTGTTTATTTGCAACATTGGATAAGTTCGGATATGTTATCGAGGTACCCTGATTACAGGTCGGAACACCTGAGAGTATAGTCGGATAATGGTATCACGTGGTACAAATTCAGATTTCATTTTCATATTCTTAGCCATTGAAGTTAATATGAACACTTGTGAGATAGTGGTACGCACACATGGTGACTGTTTGACAACATACGCTAAAGATTTTAATGATTGGCTAATGAAGTATTTAAATACACGGTTTAAGTTTGCGATATACGTTTTCTTTCCATTCACTACTTTGTGCACACACAGAAACTCGGATACACTCATGCGATTCTCTTGACCAATCTTGATCATTAAGGGAGTTGTTTCATATAAGGATGTGCCATTCCGTGAAGTTATTGCAAAATTTCTTTTCACATTTCATTTTATTTGGCATTTATAATTTATTTAACTCAAAAATATATTTGCACAAACTGCTGAAATTTGGATGTGACTTCTATTAAATTTGCTGTTTTAAAACGGCTAAGAAATTAAAATGGCTCAACCTAAAAATTTGGCATGGCGACTTCTATTGTGGATGGAGTTACTAATGAGCAATTTATGGTAACCCTTTAATGACTAAATTTGTTAAAGAAACTAAAATGTTTACTTATTGAATATCCATTTGCAGTCCAACAGAAGACTATTTTTGAAAATTGACAACAGGAATGAGTGGCTCGGTTATCAAGCCAGCCGTTAGTGGTAAATTTTCAAAAATAGTCTTCTGTTGGCCAGCAAACGGACATTACTCAAGACCACCGCAGAGTCCGGTTTCGGCCGGCTTCATCATAAAATGGCTAAATGGCTAATGACAGACCCCAATAGCAAATCCATAATTTTATTTACATTTTTCCTATGCTGTACTTGTTTTTTTTTATCTGTGTTTAGATAAATATATAGAGCTCTATAGTTGTGTTGGTTTTTTTTAATCTAATGTTGTATTCAAGATTTATCCTGTTTTATTTATCCAATGTATATGTTGTTAATAGTTATTACATGGTGCCACCGTTAAGCTCCACCTGATTATTTTGGAAAAAACCCCAATTTAACTCGACTTCATTGCTGCCTCAGGTAAGTAGCAGCAACAATGACAGTCACACTAATCACTTTCATTTAATTTGTTAAAATTCACATTTTAGTGTTTTTAGCTCCACGTTGCGAGGTAAAATAAGCTATTGTGATAGCCTACACGTCGTCCATCATCCAATTTGTGTATAGCTCAACTTTTCTGTTTATATCTCATGTTTGGTTAATCATACTGGACCCAAACTTGGACACAGCATCATACAATGACCTTCGGGTCAAAAGATCCAAGGGCAAGGTCATTGTGACCTTGGTAAAAACCATGCTTTATAAACATTAACATTTTCCGTTTAGCTAAACTTTTCTGTTTATATTTCATGTTTGGTTAATCATACTGGACCCAAATTGGACACATGCTTCTTTATAATGACACAGCATCATACAATGACCTTTGATCAAAAGTTCAAAGTGCAAGGTCACTGTAATTTTGGTAGTCTTAGTTTTTCCAACATTAACATTTTACGTTTGGCTCAACTTAACAGTTCATATGTCAATGTTGGTTATCATACTGGACCCATACCTGGACAGATGCTTCCATATAATGAGAGGGCATCATATAATGACCGTGGCGTCAAAAAGTCACTATGACATTGGTAAAACCTTTGCTTTTTCAATATTAACATTTAGCATTTAGCTCATCTTAGCAGTTCATCTCATCTTTGGTTAAGTGTATTGGACCCAATCCTGGACACATTTCAACATTAACATTTTGTGTGTGGCTCAAATTAGCTGTTCATATCTCATGTTTGCTTAATCTTCCTGGACCCAAACTTGTACACATACTTCCTTTGAGCTAAACATTCAATATTATTAGCTCACCTGGCCTGAAAGGCCAAGTGAGCTTATGCCGTGGCGACCGTCCATCATGAGTCCATCATCCGTACGTCCATCAACTTTTCCTTTAAACAACTTCTTCTCAAGAACCACTGAGCCAATTTCAATTATGTTTGGCAGGAAGCATCCATAGGGCATTTTTGTTCAGATGAAGCTGATCGGCCAATTTGACCGGTGGCCATCTTTCAGCCAATTTTAGGAAACGTCTTTAAAAATATTCTCCGAAACCACTTGGGGAATCAATTCAAAACTCATGAAACATCATCTATGGAAAAGATGTAAGCCAAGTTTGTTCAAGAAGACTCGATGGACCAAATGGTTCGATGAAAACGACCTCCAAAACCGCTGAAGGATCAGGCCGAAATTTGGGAGATATGATTAGGGACTAAGGGCCATTAAAGTTTGTTCAAGGGAAGTTGATCCATAAAAAAACATGGCCGCCATGGGCCAATCAAAATGTAGCGTGTTTGGCGCCATATTGGATTTTTTTATTTGGTGGATTTTGAGGCCGAAATTGGTTCTATATATGTTTTTGTGTATTCTAAGCTCAAATTTGCCATTTTCGAAACTGTCGGATAAACGGTTTATCGGCCAGCTTGCATTATTTTCCTTCCAAAGGCTCCCATACTAAAGCAATGGGAACTTAAAAATGTCTTCTTCTTGAGAACTACTAGGCCGTTTTTAATTATATTTGGTAGGAAGCATCATTAGGGCATAGGGATCCAAGTTTGTTCAAATAAAGGCAATCGGCCAATTGAGCCGGCTGCCATCTCAGATTTCATCTGATTTTTAGAAATGTCTTTAAAAATTTGCTCCCAAACCGTTTGAGGGATCGATTCATAACTCATTAAATATCATCTAGGGCAAGAGCTGCACCAAGTTTGTTGAAGGGAACTTCATTGGCCAAATGGTTTAGCGGCCATCTTGGATAGCCTATTTTTTGCCAAAACAACCCCAGAACCACTGAATGGATTGAGCCGAAATCTGGGCGATATTACTAGGCTCTGGGTGCCATTAAAGTTTGTTCAAGGGAAGGAGCTACATCAAAAACATGGCCGCAGTGGACCAATCAAAATGTAGCATGTTTGGCGGCCATATTGGACTTGCAAAAATGTCCACAAACTCATTTAAAAGACTACTCCTAAACAATCCACCAACAATTTTGACAAAAAATTGGAGTGCACCATGAGTCCAGGTGAGTGACACAGGCCCCTTGGGCCTCTTGTTGTCTCAAGTTAGTAGTTCATATCTCATGTTTTGTTAATCATACTGAATCAAACTTAAACACATGCTTCCTTATAATGAGAGAGCATGGCACAATGACACTGGCTCAAAAGTTCAGAGATCAAGGTCATTTTGACATTGATAAAAATAATAAGCCCAAATTTGGACAAGGCCTTTTTGATAGCAAGCTGGTATGATTCAATCACCTTGACATGAAATGATCACTGGTCACTGTAATAATGACAAAACTTAAATTTATTTTAAAAGAACATTTTCTGTTAACCCTTAGCACTCTGATGTCAATAGTCTATCTTTTACCATGTCAATAGCAAAGAAACTGGTGTACAATTTTCAAAAATTTTGGTGGACGATGTTGCTGTCTTCGACAGCACCATCTTCCACAAATTTTGTTGAAAACTGTACACCAGTTGATCTTTTAATTTAATTTGAAAATTAAGAAATCTAACCTCAGTGTGGTAAGGGTTAAGAGCTCCCAACTTCCTTGTTCATATTTTAACCTAGCACACACCTCCCTATGATGTGAGGGAATGTGGCATGATACAACCACCGGGGTAAAAAGGTAAAAAATCTCATGTTTTGTTAAGCATACTGCACCCAAACTTAAACACATGCTTCCTTATAATGAGAGAGCATGGCACAATGCCCATTAGGGTCAATAGGTCAAAGGTCATTGTTGGCTTGGGGGTGGGGGGAGGGGTTGGTGGGGTTAGGGGGGGTTGGGAAACTGGTATTTTCAACAGTAGTGTTTTGTGTTTAGCTCAACTTCACTGTTTATATCTCATTTGCTTAATCATACTGGAGCCAAAGTTGAACAAATGCTTCTTTATCACGAGTGGAAGTGACACATGACACCTTGGAGTCAAAGGTCAATGTCACTGTGTTCTTGCTAAAACCTAGTTTTTTATATAAAAACTAACATTTTGCATTTAGCTCAACATAGCAGTTTATATCTCATGTTTGGTTACGCATACATGACCCACCTTCAGATACACCCTTATATTGAGATGGCATGACACAATTACCTTGGCATCAAAAGGTTATGGTCAGTGTGATAATGACAAAACTCATTGGTTTTCTCAACAATAACATTTTGCTTTTACATCAACTTAGCAGTTCATCTCTCATGGTGTGTTAATCATACTGCACCCAAACCTGGACACTTGCTAATGGGACAGGATGAGACAATTACATTGGGGTCAAAAGGTCAACATTCATGGGCATTGATAAGTCTGTTTGATAAGCCATATATATTTATCTTATGTATGAAGTCAAGCTTCATAGTTCTGTGCAAGGCCATCAAGTCTTGCTTCATGCCACCACACTTCTAGTTTATATTACATGTAATTCACATTTGTTGATCTGCACTGTCAAACGAGCATAATAATTTCATTATCCAAATTAATATAATCACTGAGTTTAAACATGACATACATTCCTCTTGTAAGTCTAGTGTGTGCCGTGAATCAGTTGCCGCCGCATGGAGAGGCGTTTGGGCAGAGTTAGTTGGTGAGTGAAATAATTTTTGTGTGATTTTGCTGTATTCTAAATACAATTTATCCATCTGTATCTGTACTAAGTCATATTCAACATGTTCATCGTCATTGTTCATGCTATTTACAAATGCTGTTGAACAGTTATTGAGATTTATTTACAAAAAGTAAGTATTAAATAATGATACTGTCTCTAAATTTTTACAAAGCTCTCGATCTGTTAGTGTTTAACCCTTTAATAGTCATACCGGTCAAAACTGGCCTCTTGTGAAATGACCATTTACAGGTCGAGAGAATACAATTTTTGAAAATTTGCCACTGGAATGACTGGCTTGATAGCCTATAAATGGACATTCAATAAGAAAATATTTAAATTTTCTTGACCAAATTTGACCATTAAAGGGTTAAAATTAAGGGAGATTACTCTTCTATCATGACATATGATGTCTATCACTTATTTTTCACATTTGTACGCATTTGCGAAAAGAATAAAAAGATAAATATTATTTACTTGTTTTGCTATGTCTAGATAAAATATGTGCTTAATTTTCCAGTTGTAATATCCCTGTAGCTCAGTTCTAGATAGTCGTACGGATATTCTGTTGAATATTTTGAAACCAATTTAACTGGATGCTGTTGCTGCCCTGTCCAGTCAAATTAGTTTCGAACTATTCAACAGAGTATGTCTTACACAGAATGTAGGGTTGACCGAGTTAATTGTTAATGTTTGCATTATTTGCTAACTTGGCCAGAATTGTCACGTGAGCTTATGCCATAGTGATCATCTGTTGTCCGTCTGTCAACTTTTTCTTTAAATGACTTCTCAAGAACCACTGGGCTGTTTCAATTATATTTTGGAGAAAGAATCATTATGGATTGGAGATCCAAGTTTGTTCAAACGGAGGTGATCGGCCAATTTGGCTGGCAGCCATCTTGGATTTTTGTTGATTTTTAGAAATGTCTTTAAAAATCCTCTCCGAAACGGCTTGGGGGATCGATTCAAAACTCGACATATCATCTCGGGCAAGCGGTGAACCAAGTTTGTTCAAGAGACCTGATAGGCCATATAGCTCAGCGGTGATCTGGGATGACATTGTTTTCGCGATAACAACTCCAGAACTGCTGAACAAATTGTGCCGAAATTTGGGATACATGGTTTGGGACTAAGTGTCGTTCAAGTTTGTTCAAGGAAAGTTGATACATCAAACAACATGGCTGGTATGAACCAATCAAAATGTAGTGTGCTTGGCGGCCAGTTTGGATTTTTTTATTTGATGAATTTTGTAGCCGAAATCGGTCTTATATAGGTTTTGGGTATGCTGATTTCAAATTGCCACTTTCGAAACTTAGATTAATGGTTTGGCGGCCATCTTGGATCTATCTTCCACCAAAAACTTCCATATTAAAGTAAAGGGAAATTTAGAATGTCTTCTTGAGATGCACTGGCCTGATTTCAATTATATTGAGCAGGAAGCATCCAGGGCAAGTTTGTTCAAAGAAAGCCAATTGGCCTATTTGGCTGACGTCCATCTTAGAATTTGGCCGATTTTTAGAAAGGTCTTTAAAATCATCTCCGAAACCATATTGGAGGATTAATTCAAAATTCATGAAATATGATACAGGGCAGGAGCTAAACCAATTTGGCCAACGGAACTTGATTGGTCAAATGGTTTGGTGGCCATCTTGGATGACATAGTTTTCACGAAAATGACTTCTCCAGTACCACTCAGCAAATCAGGCTGGAATTTGGGGATATGATTAGGGATTAAGGGGCATTAAAATTTGGCCATGGAAAGTTGATACATCCAAAAAAAAATTCACGGATCAATAAAAATTTAGTTTGTTTGGTGGCCATCTTGGATTTTTTGATTCTGAGAAAATCAGACAGAAGACTACTTATTAACCAATGGGCCGATTTTAACACGACTTGGCTAAACTTTCTCCAGAAAAATGAGACTTTTACATTTTTCTAGTGGTCATCTTGTTTTGTTCGGTTGTGCCAGTGGCCAATAATTCCATGTGAGCGATACAGCCACCATGGGCCTCTTGTTCAATTCAATACAGACTTAATCATCACATTGACATATATGGTGATCGTATTTTGAAATGAATTTTACTGAAAGCTGATGCTGCCTATGAATTATCTTACTCAAAAATAGATTTTATTAGCAGTTCAACTGGTGTTCATTTGGAAAGCAGTGTTGCTTAAGCCTTTAAGCGTCAAATTTATTCAAGAAATTTTCAATTTTCTCATGGAAAATGCCCATTTGTAGAACAAGAGAAGACGATTTTTGAAAATTTACCACTGGAATCACTGGCTCGATAACCGAGCCAGTGATTCCAGTGGTAAATTTTTAAAAATAGTCTTGATCTGCAAATGGACATTTTTTAAGACAATTGCAGAAGTTATTTTTAGCTGATATGAGTGTTAAAGGGTTAAAGTTGTTACTGATTAATTAGTAATAGTACAAGCAGATTGACTAATAATCAGACAACTTTTGCAAAGGCTTGTTTGATAGGATGTGTTATTCTAAAGAGTTAGTGTGTGGGTGTCTAACATTTTCTTTATAGCATTTATGCGGCCAAGGGTCTACATATAAACTTGTACTTATATAAGTTATGCATTGATAGAAAAATCTATTAATGAAAGCATTGATAGTTTTTGGTCATTTGATATGGAAAGAATCCTTTTTTTTTTGCTGATGTCAAGACCACCATTTTTAAAACTAGAATTTCAAGTTGTTCTACCTAGCCAATTTTAATAGCATTTGGTCCATGTCTTTATCTTGGTTTAAATATTAACTTTCAGTCAAGTTATTTTCAACCTATTCATTGCCTTATAATACAAACTCAGGATGATAATAAATAACAAATTAGTAGTCTTATGTGCCCGCGTGAACTATTTAACGCTCAAATCAGCCAAAAATGCCCTCTGCAATGGGCTTGAAAAATGTCCATTTGCGGACCAAGAGAAGACTGATTTAAAAATTTACCAATGGAATAACTGGCTCGATAAATGAGCCAGTTATTCCAGTGATAATTAATGAACATTTTCTATGAGAAATCAATTATTTAGGGCATTAATTATTCTATTAAGAAGCAATAAAACATCTATTCCTTTCCTTATACGTTGTTACAATAATCTTTTCTAACCCTTAAAGACAATAAGCAACAAATTTATCTTGATTTAAGGAATAGTCTGTTGAATAATTTGAAACTAATTTAACTGGTAGATGTTGCTGCCTATAGCAGCAACAGCTTCCAGTCGAATTCCAGTCAAATTAGTTTCAAAATATGCAACAGCTCTCCTGAAACTGAGACACTCGCATTTTAAGTTTTTAAGGGCGAGTTATGTAACCTACGATTTTCCTACATTTATTTTACTGTAAATTTCATCCTATCATTCCACATACAGCACACCAGCCTCTTATAATCATTATAACCGGATTTAGTTCAACCCTTTAACACTCATGTCAGACAAAAAACAGCTTCAGCTGTGGTCTTGAGAAATGTCCATTTGCAGACCAAGAGAAAACTATTTTTGAAAAATTTACCACTGGAATGACTGGTTCGATAACCGAGCCAGTCATTCCAGTGGGAAATTCTAAAAAATAGTATTTTCTTGGTCTACAAATGGACATTTTATATGAGAAAATAGAAATTTTTTGGAACAAATTCAAGGGTTAAAGGAATAATGAGTGTGCAATTTTCTTGTTGAATAATTTAAAAAGGTAAAACATTTCTTGCTTAATAAATCATTTGATCTCACTTTACTTCACTTAATAGACGAACGACGATTATCAAAAAGTCTCTGGTTTGAGTTTAACCAGCGGTTCGTGAACCAATTTCATTGTTCTGTAGAGGTATTTTATCACAGTCATTGGCAATTTCAATCTGTTTATGAAGATAAGTTATGTCTACCTATCTGCTGCCACTCCGCATCCCCCTCCCCCAGTATTATGAAGGATGAGCTTTGTCAAACACTATTGCGAACATACACCGGGAGTGAGTCATTAAGCTTTGAAAGTTAGTTAGTTTATACATGTTATATACCAGTCTAATTTGGCAAACAGTTGTTATTCACCCGAGTTCACCAGAAATGACAAACTTTCTATAATGTAAGCAATATTTTGTTGAATGGTAGGAATAGTTACAGTTGTACTAGGTCAAGTTCGACACCTAACCATAGTTAGCTATAGCTAACTAGATTCAGAGTCGAGCTTCAAATAGTTAACTAGCTAGTCAACTATAGTCAACCGAGCACCCGAGCTCGGTTCAGATGGTTAGTGCGATATTCACGTAAATTTCAAAATGGCGGACACCGATCGCTTGCCACTAATAAATGCATATAAAAGTGTAAATATTTCACTAAATAACTTAGCTTTGATGAAATTATGCTTCCCCATTGTATGCCAATGTTCTCAAGCCCCTAATATCTTCACATTTTATGTCATGGACGCTTTTTGACATCTTAGCGGACAAAAATAACCCATTTTCATAGGTCATCAAATCAGACGACAGAAAGGGTTAATGGAGACTGGTACCCGGCTCCAAATTTTCTGCAATAGTAATTCAATGGGGAACCGGGTATCAACAAACTATAGTTAACTATTCAGCGTTCCGCTTGGCATAGCGACTGCGCGTGTTCAGTAAACCATGAAACTGACTATAATTAGCGAGTCGAACTTGACCTTACAGGCTGACTGCAAGCTATATGTTCTGAGTGAATCCTTTTATAGTGCAAAAGGAGTGTTAGGTGGGCCTTGTATCCATTTAACACTCATATCAGCCAAAAATGGCGTCAGCAGTGGTCCTGAGAAATGTCCATTTACACACCAAAATAAGACTTGCTTTGAAAATTTACGACTGGAATGATTGGCTCATTCCAGTGGTAAATTTTCAAAAATAGTCTTCTCTTGATCTGCAAATGGACATTTTCTATGAGAAAATTGGAAAATGTTTTGAACGGATTCGAGGGTTAAAGGGTTAAAGTAACAAGACCTGAACTTATGATAGTTATAGCACTGTGTTATTAGTCGGCGTTAAACACTGCTTCTTATAACATGACATGTCAGCTTTAAGCTAAATCACACTACTCATATCAGCTGCTAAATTATGATAGAGTTAATAGAAGAAGACTGTACATTCTGGCGATGATGCTACTAAAGTTGCTGCTGTCTTATAGACTTGAAGGCTTACATCAACACTGTTTTCAAAATTATATTTATGAATCTGCTGTCTTGGTTGTGTAAGGGTTTAGTGTGAAGGTTGAATATGTATCATTTACCAGATTTAAAATCTACTTATCTTAGTAGTAACGTTTTAACCCTAAAATTTGTTCAAGAAAAGCTTCTTGTCATCGAAAATGTCCATTTTCAGACTAAAAGAAGATTATTTGTGAAAATTTATGACTGGAATGACTAGCTCGGTTATCGAGCCTGTCATTCCAGTAGTAAATTTTCAAAAAGAGTTCTCTTGGTCTGCAAATGGACATTTCTAGGCACTGGTGCCGAAGCCATTTTTGGGCAGCTGGAGGGTTAAAGGTTTAAGGCATTATATTAACTAGTCGGTTTATACAGATGAAGATACAGATATTTTATACATATATAAGCTAAAGTTGTCATGGTTGCATTGCATTATCCATCTTAATAGTGCTACAGGCTCTTGCTCATGGTATTTAAGCATAATCAAGTTAAAATATATATATATATATATATATATATATATATATATATATATATATATTATATATATATAAAGTATTCTGTGCTGAGTTTTATTTGTTTCTATTTTTGTATTATAATTGAAATAATATGTATATTATTGAACCAACCTGCGATTTGACTGAGATCAAGAGAAAACAATGAGTGATTTTTATTTTGTAACATTTATGCGTGCACAAACGGGTTACACGCATGCACACGCACACACGGGTTACACGCATGCACGCACACATGCACGCACACCACTATGTCTTGGCATGAACATTTGATGACTAAGAATCAGCTGGATGAGAGCTATTGCGCTGTTGTGTAATGTGTATCTATGTAATGTTTATTTGTCAAATGTTTATATGCAAATCTATTGTCCGCTAACTGAGAGCTTATTACATTCAGTCCTACTTAACCCGTTAATGTGGCTAAATTTGGTCAGGAAAATAAAAATATTTGTTTGTTAAATGGCCATTTGCAGGCCAAGAGAAGACTGTTTTTGAAAATTTATGACTTGAATGACTGGCTCGGTAATCAAGCGGATAAAGTATCAGTAATCGAACTCTCTCGACCTTTAAACCTTTTAGGCCAAAAATTAAAAGTTATTTATGATGTAAGGAATATTTTGTTGAATATTTTGAAAATAATTTGACTGTGAGCTGTTGCTGCCTATGGCAGCAGCAGCTCCCAGACAAATTAGTTTCAAAATATTCAACAGCTTTTCTGTATATATAGCCATCTTGAAAATGAGACATTGGAATTTGAAGGGTTAACGGGTTAATGGGTCTAACGATAACAGAACTTAGTTTGAAGCACTGATACCGCTTCAAACAAAATATATGAAGAAACTTCACACATAAATGTGTTTTCAATTGAGTCTAAAATGACTCACGTTTAATCCATGTAATTTTGAAAAGTATTTTACGGAATGTCATTTTTAGCTCACCTGGCCAGAATGGTCAAGTGAGCTTATGGCCGTCTGGTGTCTGTCCGTCAATGTTTGCTTAAAAATGCTACTCATTAAGCACTTGGCGGATTTCAACCTAATTTGACAGTAAGGACCCCATGTGCGTAGGCTTCAGAACGTGTATACAGAATATTGATTGGTCCGAAAAATTGTGTGAAATAGTTTAAAACGCTACTCCTCATTAACCACTTGGACAATTTCAACCATACTTAGTTAGGAGGATAGTATGCTGGTATGTTTCAGAACTTGTATACAGAATTTTGATTGGTCAATTTTTCTGGCAGCCATCTTGGATTTTCTGAAAATTTCTGGAAATCACTTAAAAGCCTACTTCTCATTAACCACTGGGCCAATTTCAATCAAACTTAGATGAAAGAACCCTAGCATGGTATCCATCAGAAGTTGTATACAAAATTTTGATTGGTCCATTTTCCGATGACCATCTTGAATTATCCAAAAAAATGGCAGGAAATCATGTAAAACGCTACTCCTCATTAACTGCTTGAGCAATTTCAACCAGACTTGGCTGGAAGGATACACAGGCTGGTAGGTTTCAAAACTTATATACAGAATTTTGATTGGTCAATTTTTCCAGTGTCCATCTTGGATTTTCTGAAAATTTCTGGAAATCACAAAGGCCTATTTGATAACCACTGGGCCGATTTGAATCAAACTGAAAAATGGCGGGAAATCGTTTAAATGCCTACTCATTAACTGCTTGAGCAATTTCAACCAGACTTGGCTAGAAGGATACTAGGCTGGTAGATTTTAGAACATGTACACAGAATTTTGATTGGTCCATTTTTCCGGTGGTCATCTTGGATTTTCTGAAAATTTTGGGAAATCAGTTAAAAGACTACTACTCGTTAACTGCTTGAATGACTTCAAGCAAACTCAACTGGAAGGATCCTATTGTCGTAGCCTCAAGAAATTCTTTTCAGAATTTCGGTAGGTCAATGTTTTGGCAGAAATCTCTGATTTTATGAAAGTGTTCTGGAACCATTTAAAAACAGTACTCCTTCCTTCAATCAAAAACCCGATTTCAACAAAACTTGGGTGGAACGATCATATGATGGTCAGCTTCAACATATTAAACGAGAGTCTTGATTGGGCAATTTTATGGTGGCCATCTTGGATTTTCCGAAAATCATCCATCATGTCTATTTAAATGCAAATGGTTTAAATGCCAATGGTTCAGGTGAGCGCCACAGGCCCTTGGGCCTCTTGTTCTGTTAGTAATATTAAGATTCTGAGGCACAAAGTGATTTACCGTCACACAAACTTTTGTATTAAAATTTTATAATCAATGTTAAATTGTAATTAATTTATTAGATCATTCTATTTGCCAGCATTCAGATCTTCAGTGCACAGCTTGCACAGTCAGTCCTAAACAATTGCCTCTGATTTAATCCCTGGAAGCAACTGTTTCGAGTCAAATTAGTTTCAAAACATTCAGCAAAATATGTAGTAAATTAAACGAGTTTTCATATTTGGTCTTCCTGATATAAACGGTTAGTTTATAAACTGATCAATGTTTCGACCATATAGCTAACTCCTTAACACTTTCCTGGTCAAGCTGACTACAACCACATCTGCAGAGCTGTTGGGCAATATTAATTCGCATGCCAAGAAAAGACAATTTTTGAAACGTTCCCACTGGAATGCCTGGCTTGATAACCGAGCCAGTCATTCTGGTGGTAAATTTTCAGAAATGGTCCTCTTGACACGCAAATTGACATTCGATAAACAAATATTTAGATTTTCTTGACCAAATTTGATGATTGAAGGGTTAATACATGTCACAGATTGTTTGAGTTAGTTTAACCCTTTAATGTTCATGCAGGCAAAAACCGGCCTCTTCTGTGGTCTTGGGGAATGTCCATTTGCCAGCTAAGAGAAGACTATTCTTGAAAATTTACCACTGGAATGCCTGGCTCGATAACCGAGCCAGTCATTCCAGTGATAAATTTTCAAACAGCCTTCTTTTCGCCTGCAAATGGACATTCAAGAAGCCAATATTTAGATTTTCTTGACCAAATTTGATCATTAAAGGGTTGAACGGTGTTTCTGCACAGGCATGTTTAAAATGGTTATATAAACGTGTATATGTTTACAGCCACTGCTTCCATTAATGATATCAATTTAAAGGAGACCATTACTCTATAATTTAAGCCTTTAGCAATACCACCAACTCAAGTTGATGAAAAACGCCTTTCCTGAGAAATGTACATTTGCATAACAAGAGAAGACAATTTTTTTACAATTTACCACTGGAATGACTGTCTCGATAAATGAGTCAGTCATTCCAGTGACGAACTTTTTAAAAATAATCTCTTGGTCAGCAAACTGACATTTTTAAAGAGAAAATTTGAATTTTTCTTGGAACAAATTAAAGGTTTATAGGGTTTTCTTGAGACACTGAACCTTGTAAACTAAAGGGCATGTGTTTATAAAGTATATTTTTGATGCACTTTATAGGCTGGTGTGAGTGGCCACACTTAAAGGCCACTGTGGTCATCCCTATATTAACCCTTCTTATGTCAAATTTAGGGGCCAAGCCCTCCAAAATTAGCTTCTCTAGTAGGCTTGAGGAATCTATTTGTAGGCCAGGAGAAGACTTAGAAAATTTACCACTAGAGTGACTGGCTAGGTAGCTGAGTCGGCCATTCCAGTTGTAAATCATCAAAAAGCTCTTGAAAAACATGAATTTGCTTGCTCATTAACCCTTTGATGGTGAAGCTGTCGAAAAATTATATCTGCAGTCGTCTGGACGACAGAAAGCTAGAATTTATCTTCTCGTGGCAAGAATTAGAATTTTCTTGAGAAATCATGACCATTAACCCTTTTAAGGTGAAACCGGCCAAGACCGGCCTCTGTAGTGGTCTTGAGAAATGTCCATTTGCAGGCCAAGAGAAGACTATTTTTGAAAATTTATCACTGGAATGACTGGCTCGCTAACCGAGCCAGTCATTTCCAGTGGTAAATTTTCAAAAATAGTCTTCTCTTGGCCTGCAAATGGACATTCAATAAGTAAATATTAAAAATTTTTGAGCAAATTTAGTCATTAAAGGGTTAAATGATGAATTAACACGAGTTGCATGTTGAGTACATTGAGCCGCTTTTCACACACGAGTGGTTAATAAAAAGCTATATTCATGTACAGTTAATCTTGTTAATATCAGACACTGCCATTCCGGCCAAATGTGAGATTTTTTTACCTGTATGACTACTGCAAACCATCAGACAATAATTTCAAGGGACAATAACTGTGGACCTGCTTAACATTTTGAAAACAATTTGACTGAAAGGTGTTCGTGGCTTAGCAACCAACAATTTTGACTAAATTTTTTTTCACGATATTCAGAGTTAAAGCCCGTGGAGAATATAGTCTGCAGAACTCCAGCAGGCAGACAGTTAAGGAACGACCATGTAGCAATGGGGGAGTCCAGTTTCTCAGTCAATCATATAACGTTATAATCAACTACGTGACATATAAGCTGCTGTCATGATCAATTATGTCATGAATGACACGATTTAATCTGTCTTAAGTGCATAATAGTTCGCCAGACTGTACGAATTGAATGCCTACTATTTAATGAACATGCTGTTGAATATTTTGAAACCTATTTGACTGGGCAGCAGCAACAGCACCCAGTCAAATTAGTTTCAAAATATTCAACAGCTTATCTATATAGTTTTATGGAAATTGAAATTCAGGGAGTGGAGGGATCGATCTATCCCAACATGGTCAAAGCATGGCTGGAGCTTAGCTTGAGATGAGCTAAAACTGGATTCCTTCATTAGCCCCAAATCCTGTATACTATGCGCAATAAGTTGTATTATGCGGCCACATGTCTTTAGTGACCACTTTGATGGTCATTGCAGTGGCCATTATAAACCGGTTTGATGATATATTATTTCTCAAATAATACTACAAATACACATTGACAAATGTATAGATTTTCAACTTGTGTTATGGTATATTCTGTATATATGATTTCTGAATCCATAATGATAACAGTATTGTGCATAATTATGGAGGCCGGAGAAAAATATAAAACCTCTTCTAAATTATGTGCCAAACTGACTGTTGTTTTGTCTTTCTATTTAACCATTTATGAATCACAGAATCTTTTGTGCAGCCCGAGCCCTGAAAACCACTCACTGTAAACAACTCTGAAGAACACTTTAGCGGGACTGACCAGGACAAAGGCGACACAATTCGAGAATGGTTCAAGGAACAGTTCATTGACCACGATGATGAGCCCTTGTACCCGTTCTCGGGTGACCCCAGGCCATTACTAACACCAATTAAAACAGCAGAAATTGAGAAGGCACTCAAAGACCTGAAAAATGGATGTGCATCCATATCTGATGGCACATCCGGACCTGATGTCATGAGCAATGAACTATTGAAATAAGCATGTGACATTATCGCAAAACTGATCATGCACCTAATCAATTTAGCTTTTATGCGCCACTTTCCCATCGATGCTATAGCCAAGGCACCCTTATCACGATACACAAGCCCAAGAAGCCACCGGCCCCAGCCAATCTGCACCCCATTGTGCTCCCAACAGCATGGAAAATCCTATCCTATGAGAGTACAAGTCAAGTCAGTGACGTCTTCAGAGTGTGAGACATCAGTCGGCTCCCTACAGGGAGATGGTCTGTCTCCCATGCTTTTCACCTGTTACTTTGCTGCTGTGTTGAAATCTGTGCGAGAAAATTCCCCAAGACCCCCCCCCCCCCTGTGTCCATATTGCCTATGCTGCTAAGGATGGAATATGCCACCTATGTGGACTTAATGGACGAGGGAAAAAACTGTTGACGGACCTCTACCAATAGCCTCAAACAAACTAAAAATTGAAGATCTCTGAATAAATCCAAAACAGAGTTTACCCAACTACATGTATCGACAAAGCATGAAACTAAAGAAAATGACAATCCAATTTGTGGTGGCGAACCATGGAGGAAAAGTGAAATCCTGGGCTCACTGCTTTGCAGTACGGGTGACATTCCCGCATGATGCGTCAGGGCGAACATAGCTTTCCAGTCCTGGAAGCTATGGATTCGTAGATCAAAGATGCCCTTGACAAAAAGACCACGTTTGTACAGTGTAACCTGTGTATCCTTGATGCTGTATGATTGTAACAGCTGGCCGGCTCCACAGGCCGTTCTAGGCAAACTTGATGCCTGCTACCGCATCCAGCTATGCACCATCATTGGACACCGGTGGTTAGATAACATAATTTCCAATGATGCTCTATCATGATATGTAATACATCGCTGCTGTCCATAAAAGTTTGCCCATGCGCTAATGATGCCAGAAGATACCGGCACAGAGAGCCTTGGAATTCGCCCTACTTGGAGCTACCAAATATAAAGCCAGGATAGGATGCCATTGCATTAATTTGTTAAGCGTATTGCGAGGTGACTTCAAGAGAGCAGGACTCGGTACACTCAGATCAGGAATGGACCTGAGGAAGCAAGATTTTGGCTGAGGATAAGACACAGTAGTCAAAAGCTAAACAGGACTGATTGCATCTTTGGGATGTTTCTACTACTGCATCCGCAGAATCCAGTAATTATACATATGGGACAAACCAGATAAAGATGTCCCCCGGTTGTCTTGAAGAATGTCTATTTGCAGGCCAAGATTAGAGTAATTTGGAAGATGTATTACCGAGATGGTTGGCTCGATAACTACATCAGTTATTCTGGTGGAAGATGAAAAAAATATTCTTTTGTTGTCCTGTAAATTTACATTCACTAAGGAAATATTTTGATATTCTTGACCAATTTTGGCCGTTGAAGGCTTAATCGCATCTCCTAAATCTGTTATTGTCATTGATGAGGATGTACAGAGATTATGCTTTGTCACTCTATCTGTCCATCTGAACATGCAGCCGGATGGTGGCATGCACTGTGTCACTCGAGTCACTCTGTCACTCGAGTATCTAACGTCATAATCAAATACATCACTTATTGGCTGATGTCACATTCAATGTGATGTAGGTCCGTCACGAAGGTGTCAATGATCCGTCATGAAAGTGTCTGAATTGTATGTCTTTGATGAATCTACAATTAAATAATAAACAGCAAAAACCTGTCAAATTAGTTTCAAAATATTCAACAGCTTACCTGAATTGTAACGATGACATTTTGATTCATGGAAAGTCGATTCAAATGCATGTACAAAACGGGCATTCTTTAGCGAGAAATGGGCGGGGCACAGCTAGAAATGAATCCCTCCATTGGTTTCTTGAGCATAACGTTAGAACTTCTGCACATATTCGTTTCATATTAAGTATGTCACGATTTCATGTGCGATTAAGTTTCATTGAAGTTTCTCCATATATAAGCTAGTTAAGATAGTTGCCAGAGTTATCTCCTCTAAAAAAAAAATTCAAATTCCTATTAACCCTTTAATGCGGAAGCCGGCCAAATGCAGCCTCTGAAGTGGTCTTGATGAATGTCCATTCGCAGGGCAAAAATACTATTTTAGAACAATTTACGATTGACGTATCTGTCATATTGTAATGTCTTTGTGGGGCTCTTTTCGCCCAGGTGGCGAACATGGCATTTTGTTGAATTGAATCTAAGGTAACCAATTGCATGCCCGATTTATGTTTTTCGCTATATCAGTTGTTACAAGATTGCCGAGTAGTCCGTGAGCCAGGACCCTGATTTTTGGCAATCAGGCTCACATGGGGTGACGAATGCTCATAGTGATTTTTGACAAGGTTTATACCTCTAGTGATAGAAAATGTGTGATAGCAGTGTAGAATTGGTAGCTTTCTCTGTCAGATCACCACTTTTATGAGTGTACCCAAATTTGTCGTACACCAAATAGCCGGTTTCTGCTGAGTTGGTCATGAACTTCAGATTCTCGTACAAACCTTATTACTGGAGACTAGAAGTTGAAACTTGGCCAGCCAATAGGTCTATGATGCTCCTTTATGACCTGGTTAAGGCAACTAAAACATATGATCTATGGCCAAGAAGCACACATTATTTGTGTTACATGTAGGATCTTCCTTATTTAGGGGTAGGGTTAAAATATTATTTTTGCATATATATCACATTTGATATATAAATTAGCCCTTCAGATTGAATAATTGAGTTCTTTGGCGAGATGTACATCGCTGCTAATGAAATATAATATATATTATATTTACATTACTAATTTAGTGTGTAAAAATGTATCATTTTGTAACCACAATAATGCGCGAAAAAATCCTTATTTTCAGTGACAGCAATTACTGCTTTGATATAGGATACATGCGAGGTACTATTTGATTGCGACATTGTGATGTAATTGCTTATACCATCATATATGCGAGTGCCATTATTTGCTTGTTACGCTAGCTACATAGTTGTTGCTTATAGCATCAAATATTTGAACCATTATTTAATTATAATCCCAGCTGTACTGTGGCATACCGTTTATGACATCAGAGACATGAGTGTACTTTTTATTGTGACAGCCACATACAACATGCTTATGTCATTGGATGCATGGGGGACTTTATTCGGTTGCGATGCCAGCTACAGTATGATGTAATCTCTTATGACATCAGATAGATTAGAGACTTTATTTGATTGTGGTGTCCGTTACATTGTGACGTAATCGAGATGCCATATAATATATGAGTGGTATTAATTGGGAATGTATTTGATTGCGAAGTATGCTAAATTCTGACCATAAATGATTATGATATACATTGGAGAAGTTATTTGATTGCGATATCAGCTACATTGTGATGTAAATACCTTAGACATCCAAATAGATGAGAGACATTATTTGATTATGATGTCAGTCGCATAGTGACGTAATTGCTTAAGCCATCAGATACTTGACGGGCATTATTTGATTGCGACAAATACTCCACATGTAGAAATTCTTCTTGAAAAGACCCGCAAACATATGTTTCTCCAGAAAATAAATTTAATTCATTTCAGAAAGACAATCTAGTCGTTTCACATATGATAATGGTTGTGTGCAAATCCTGTAATTAGGCAACAAACTATTTACTAACCAATTTCACATTGATTCAGGGGGTAGACGCTTACAGTATTTTACAATATACCAGTTTAAGCAAGACTGGAATGTTGTTGAATCATTAGTAGCTGTATGTGATAACCTACACCATCTAGATTGAGATGCATAGAGTTAAATGAATTGTGATATATGATGCCTATGTCTACGTAACATGAAATGCATATTCATTCATCACATTCATATTGGATGAGTGAATGGCATAAATAACTTGCGACAAACCAATATTGAAATTTGCACGATTCTTCACTCACAACAGCTATTGATAGAAGGCATAGTCCGTGGCATATAGATGATGTATAGGCATCTAACCCTTTCATAACAAATCCGGACAAAAAACGGCCCATGCAGTGGTCTTGTGGAATGTCCGTTTGCAGGCCAAGAGAATGCTATTTTTTTAGTTTACCTCTGGAATGACTGGCTCGATAACGGAGCCAGTAATTCTAGTGATAAAATTTTAAAATAGTCTTCTCTTGGCCTGCAAATTGATATTTAATAAGTAAATATTTCAAAATTCTTTAAAAAAACCCTTCATTAAGGAGTTAATAAATATAGGAAAGGCTAGCCCTGAAATTCTATCCGTTATACCGCGCCCCACGTTGTGGTTCATGAGAGTGTAGGTAATTGACGATGTAGTGTTAGGACTAGCTTCCTAGCGTGACTAACTGCGCCACTAGCTTACACGGACAGAGTTCCACTAGTCTTCATCATCCTCATTTACATCATCCAGATCATCCTGTGTATCCGTGCTATCAGGCAAGTCTGGTGGCACTTGATTGCTGCAGTCTTTCAGGCGGCACATGTCAGTGCAGTGTAGACCATTTACTATGCAGCAGCATTCTGGCTGTTCACACTTTCGAATACAGCTGCATGCCATGAGATCCAGTACCGACTCTGGGGCTGGCTGACCCTGCATCCAAACAACTGACAGTTGGTGTGTGTTCTCTATGCGTTCCAGCTTCCATCCATGACCATCAGGATTTGGTACCTTAGGATTCTGTTCGAGACACCGCCTCCAAATAGCAGCCTGATAATTGGCGCGCTTCATGTGTTGCAGTAAACAGTCCTGGCATGGTGGCAGCTGGTGGCTCTCAATGTCACCTTTCTT
The DNA here is from genome assembly GCA_034401795.1 of Chaetoderma sp. LZ-2023a. Classification (NCBI taxonomy): domain Eukaryota; kingdom Metazoa; phylum Mollusca; class Caudofoveata; order Chaetodermatida; family Chaetodermatidae; genus Chaetoderma; species Chaetoderma sp. LZ-2023a. The sequence continues at coordinate 97,954,797 of CM067360.1, read as the reverse complement.
TTCACAGAACATGTAATACCTTAGGTCATTGATACACGTCACAGATGCCTTGGAAGCATAAAGTTGACAGGTGAAAGCTTCTAGTTTGACTTGAAGATCTTCTGAAAGATGCCACTCCTGTCCAAGCTCGGTGAAAATGTTCTGTGTCTCAAGGCTATTCGTAATAAGTTCCAGAGCTCTTGCCTTACCCTTGCCTGCAAATGCACTAACACTATCACACCCAGTGTAAGCATGCATACCAATTAGTGCTGAACATACGTCTTTGCTGATCGAGGCACCAATTCTAGCAATGTCAAGAACCCGTGTTCGGGCCTTCGTGCCACATTTCTGAAACAATCTTGCATTGATGCTCTGATGACATGCCAAGCACAAGATGAATACATCAGTGTCCTCTGAACAGATTACAATGTTTGGATAGCCGTTCTGTGCGGAATGGGCTGCGTGTAGCAACAGGCGTCCGTCTGCTTCCTCTTGGGAACACTCTAGTTCAGCTACCTCCTCACTACCTTCTGCAGTAATCCGGAAGCACTTACAATTGGATGTAGCATAGAGCACCTTTCCCTGCAACATGACTGTGTACTCTGTCTTTTTCCATTCATTGACAATGAATTCAATCAGGCTCGTTTTATTGTTGATCTGACGGAGAAAGTTCCTCCAGTTTGTTACTAGCTGTGAAGCTGTGATGTTTTGTAACTGATTATTGCGTTCTTCCCCTCTAACCAAACGTTCAGAATTCTTGATGGACATGTCTGTGTATGTGTCAAACACAACATCAATTCTCATGCTCTTATTTCCTTCTCTCAGTGCCATTTCCAGGATGGTACTGGCAATTTGACCGAATGTGCTCTGATCACCTTTTGTTCTCTGGACCAGATTCATCCCATCAACCACAGTCGATGAGTTATCTGGCAGCTGATCTGCAAACTTGACATTTTTCTGAAGGCGTGCAGCTAATGCAGCTTTGTTGGTTTTCCTTAGCATCCCTTCCGGTGTCGCCAATGACCAAGGTAATGGTCCCAGTGGATGACAAAGTACATCTTTCATTTCCAGATTGCGCACTTGTGAAGTTACAATGATACGACCAAACAATGATCTGTCTGCCTTTAGGATTATTGTTCTACCACTGCTTTTCACACTCTTCTTTTTGCACATATCAGAGAATGTTTTCAGTTTGTTCAATTTCATTTTATCATGAAAATTCGTCTTTGGTGGATCTTGCTCGAGTCGTTCTTCTTTGAATGTTTCATAGCAGCGCTCTCCAATACAATGTGCATTCATTAAATCATTGGTGATGTCTTGGGGAGGAGCCCTGGCAGTATAAATACTGATGAGATCTTGATTTGCAGCAAATGGATTCACCCAACCTTCTAGAAGACTCTCGACAGATTCAACATGCTCTTTATCTTTTCGTATTCTTGATGTATTCAGATCTGTGTGGCTATAATTTCCTGTATTTCCTTGGATCATATCCCGTAGTTGACAAAGGAATGCGCTACGATGTTCTGCTGTCATATAGTATCGCTTAACTGCACCAGATTGTAGACTGAATTTGGTTGTCCCTCCTGGGGTCTGTGTATCTTTATTCACGGTGGTTTCCACAGCTTGATCCATAGGTATACGGCCAAAATGATTGCTATTTGACATCTGTACAGAAAAGCGTCCGTCCTCAAAAGCTTCATAGACATAGGGATGTTCCTCTTGAAGATTTGTCATTTGAGCATAGTAGGCTGATAGATACCGTGCATAATTCACTTTGTCATACGCGAATGACCAAGGTATCATAGCTCGTATAGCATGCAGGTGTAATCTCCAGTTACCCTCGCGAGATGACCGCAATAATCCTAGCAGAACATGCTCGACGATGTCAATGTAGGACATCCAAAATGCAGACAGCTCCCCATTTCCTGTTCTAAGGTGGTCCAGGTATGCATTCCAAAGCTGCTGCATTTCACAGAAGAGTGGGCAATCAAGGAGATCTTCAATGCTCTTCTGGTTGAGGTCATCAGACACAGTCTTCACTTGATCCATAAACGAATCGATTCTTGGTATTTTCACACTTTGTTTTTCAGCCAACCATTCTAGGAACCCATTCCACGCTAACCGCATCAATGCTTCGTATATGTATTTGTGAATTCTGACAGCACGGTTATACATCTTGCCATCCAGAACCCTGGAAATCGATCCTTCTGCGACAATTCCCGATTCCAGGCACAGATCCCTCAGGCCAGCATCTTGAAAACGTTTTCCAATCGTGCCAAGAGCATTGCATATGGTGTGGAACACCCCCATCCTGAGCAAGATATTTTCGTAGCGACTCTTGTGCTTCCAGGCGATTTCAGTTGCTTTAGCATATAGAGCTTGATCCATAACAACCACAATAGTTGTCAACTGTAGTTCCTTTCTGATAAGTTCAGATTGGTTAAGAATTTCAAAGACTGTCGTCAGTTCTGTGGCCGGTGCATTAATCGTTGGAAGGTAACTTATTACATCCTCTGAGATAGGAACCAAGTCCCTAGTACTGATATTGAACCCTGTCCAACTTGGAATGGTATGTTGCTCCGTATCAACCAGTCTTGCCAGCACCCAGATGAGGTTCTTTGCACTTGCCATTGTCTTGGTTGGTCCAATATCAATTTTGGCTGTTTTTAATGGCTGGGGTCCGATTCTATTACCCGCAATATATGTTGGTATCTCTGGCCGTTCAGTGGACACTGTCCTCTGTTTATGCTTTTCAATCCTGGGTAAACCTGCTGTGGGTAGCTGTGGGCCATAAACCTTCCCCTGTACTGCTATGCCATTCACACGGTGGGTTGTGCCTTTACCTGTGAGAGTCTCCTCTAGTCGGTCAATATTGTCCCATCCTAGATTTGTAAAGACGTTAGGCTGAACAGTAACTGGTAGAAAGAGTTTCTGATTCATAGAAGCTGCAAGCTTTTGGAGGCACAATGCCGTGTCATTTTCCTCGAGCTGCGAGTATGAAATGCCATGACCAAGCCTGTTCAATGTCTTGATGATTTCAACATTGCCAGTCAATGTCTTTACAGCATATGGTAGCAGCAGATGCTTTGGTGTTTTCTGTTGGCCACCTGTTACAGCATAAATCAAGTCCTGACTAAATGATTGGGTTAGCAAATTTACTCGCTGTGATTTTCTATTAATATCAGTTTCGCCAGTTAGTAGGCCAACAAGAAATCTTTCCAGATCAACAGGAACCGAGACCAGTTCTGTAATGTCTGATGGATGGTATGGCCATGGAGCCTCTCTCGCATTGTCCTTGATATCTGAACGAATGTGTTGTGACACCCGATCGATCATCTTGTTCATGTCAGAAGATTTGCCTTTCCATAGCTTGACCTCCTTCTGTAACTTTTGATTCTCCAACACCACATTGTCAAGACCTACACTATCAGGAACGACAAGTAATTTGCCCCCTTCCCCTGAAACGAAATGAAGCGAATTGCCAAATTCAGATTCAAGCCTTCTTTTGAGGTTCTTTTTACCTGATTTTACAATTGACTCTAATCCTTTTGACAGTAGTATTGACTCAACTTTTGCTGCCAGCATTACAATTGGTACAATAAGTTTGTTTGGTACAATATCAGTTCTGATGTAGTGAAAGAGATCGTGATATGAATCGCTCTCACTTCGTGAATCGTCATCAATTTCGTGGACGACGGTGCTCTCCGCTTCTTCTCCTTTAACGGCCTTTGTGTAAAGTTTGTAACAAGAAGCATGGTAATGGGCTTCGGCAGCCACAATGTCCCGACTTGTGACAGCAAGAAGCTTTTCATCAGATCTTTCGACAGCACATTGTCGTAGGCGATGGTCAACTCTAAGCTGTGATGCTTTTACAAGTCTTTCACGTGTCTTTGACCCCTTCTGGTATTTAATTTTGTCACAAAAGATACAATCTGTATTATAAACCCTTGACTCTGATGATGATCTCCGATGAGTTCGCTTTGAATCAGGCCCGCTATCACTGGTGGTATTATCTGCCCTTCGCTTCAATGTCTCTAAGTCCCTCTTAAGAGTAAAAAGGCTACGACATCTCCTATGGTACACCACATCATGGATTCCTCCGTCTGCAACTTGGTCAGCAATATCTATTATCGGAGCATAGTCTCTTATCTCAGCTGCCTGTAAAAGACTTAGCCAAGAGTCACGGTTCTGTGGTGTTATCAGGTGCTCAGTCTTTGCATCCGTTGAATTTGAATGAATTATACATCCGCCTTTGTGTGTGCTGAAACCCTCCATTTAGTCAGTTATGGTCTGTTATCATCAGTCTGAAAAATATAAATTTTAAAATGGTTCATATTCTGCAGGATAATTTGAAGGTATATATTTGACAGTGAGCCAGATGCTCAGTCTAGCTCGCCTAGTGTGACGAATACGAATAGTGCTAGCATTGCCGAATCAGTAGCCTTTTCTGTCAGATCACCATCCTTTATTAATAATGCCACTCATGTATCTGATGGTATAAACAAATACATCACAATGTCGCAATAAAGCAACTGATCCCATATATATCCGATGTCAAAACAAGTATGTCACTGAAAATAAGGTTTTTGGCAAGCTGATATGGTTACAAAATAATGTAGTTTTACATAGCAAATTAGTAATGAAAATATACTTTCTACTATGTTTCATTACCAGGGATGTACATCTCGTTAAAGAACTCAATTATTCAATCTGAATGGCTAATTTATATATCAAATGGATATATATGGAAAACAATTTATTTTACCCCTACCCCTAAATAAGGAAAATCCTACATGTAAGACAAATAATGTGTGCTTCTTGGCCATATATCATATGTTTAGTTGGCTTAACCTGGTCATAAAGGAGCCTCATAGACCTACTGGCTGGCAAAGTTTCAACTTCCAGTCGCCAGTAATAATTTTTTTATGAGAATCTGAAGTTCATGGCCAAATCATCAGAAACCGGCTATTTTGGGAATGGCAAATTTGGGTACATTCATAAAAGTGGTGATCTGACAGAGAAAGCTACCAATTCTACACTGCTATCACATATTTTCTATCACTAGAGGTATAGACCGTGTCAAAAATCACTATGAGCATTCGTCACCCGATGTGAGCCTGACCGACCCTCTGGCTCACCGACTAGAGTAACTTCGTGTCATCTGCAAAGATTTTGCAGATACAGTCAATAACATCAGGTAGGCCATTGACAGGGAGAACAAAAAGCACAGGGCCCAGGACACACTGCACTGCAACACAGCACTACTTACCCCCTTGGAATCAGATTTAATTGATTCCAGTTGTACTCATTGCTTCCTGTTGGTGAGGAAATCACGAATCCAGCTTACGATGTGGCTGCCCTTTCCGTACGTCTCCAATGTGTTAAGTAGTCTTATGTGTTGAAGGTTTTTTTTAGCTCACCTGGTCTGAAAGGCCAAGTGAGCTTATGTCATGGCGACCATCCGTCGTGTGTCCATCCATCGTCCGTCAACTTTTCATTTAAACGACTTCTCAAGAACTGCTGGGCCGATATAAATTATATTGGACAGGAAGCATCCTTGGGGCATAGGGATCCAAGTTTGTTCAAACGGAGCCGATTGGCCAATTTGGCTGGCGGCCATCTGAGACTTTGGCCGATTTTAAGAAATGTCTAAAAATTTCCGAAACCGCTTGAGGGATTGAAGCAACCCTCATGAAATATGATCTAGGGCAAGGGCTGAACCAAGTCTGTTCAAGGGAACTTGATTGGTCAAATGGTTCGGCGGCTATCTAGGTTTACCCAGTTTTAGCGAAAACGACCTCCAGAACCGCTGACGGGATCAGGCCGATAATTTGCAGATAGGATTAGGGACTAATGGCCATTAAAGTTTATTCAAGAGAGGTTGACCCTTAAAACAACATGGCCGCCGTGGGCCAATCAAAATATAGCACGTTTGGTGGCCATATTGGATTTTTTTTATTTGATGGATTTTAAGGCCGAAATTAGTTTTATATATGTTTTTGGGTATGCTGATTTCAAATTGCCACTCGGATAAACGGGTTGGCTGCCATTTTGGATCATTTTCCCGAAAAAAATATCCCATACTAAAGCAATGGGAAAATTAAAATGTCTTCTCGAGAACCACTGAGCCGATTTCAAGTGCATTTGGCAGGAATCATCTGTAGGACATAGGGATCCATGTTTGTTCAAACGAAGATGATCGGCCAATTTAGCCGACGGTCATCTTGGATTTTGGCCTATTTTGAGAAATGTCTAAAAATCTCCGAAGCCGCTTGAGGCATCGATTCAAAACTCATGAAATATGATCTAGGCGAATAACTCAACCAAGTGTGTTAAATGGAATTTGATTGGCCAAATAGCTTGGTGGCCATCTTGGATAACCTAGTTTTCGCTAAAATGACCTCCCGAACCGCTGACTCGATCGAGCCAAAATTTGGCAGACATGATTAGGGACTAAGGGCCATTAAAGTTTGTTCAAGGGAAGGTGATACATAAAAAACATGGCCCCCAACGTCCAGTCAAAATGTAGTGTTTGGCGGCCATACTTGATATTTTTATTTGATGGATTTTGAAGCCGAAATTGGTTTTATATATGTTTTTAGGTATTCTGATTTCAAATTTGCAGTTTTCGAAACTCGGATAAGCAGTTTGTTGGCAATCTTGGATCTTTTTCATACCAAAAAACTCATACTAAAGCACTGGGAAATTTAAAATGTCTTCTTGAGAACAACTGGGCCGATTTCAAGCATATTTGACAGGATGCATCCTTAGGGAATAGGGATACAAATTTATTGAAAGGAAGATGATTGGCCAATTTGGCCTGTAGCCCTCTGAAATTTTGGCCAACTTTTAGAAACGTCTTTAAAAATCTCTGAAACTGCTTGGTGATCGATGCAGACCTCATGAAATATGATCTAGGGCAAGAGCTGAACCAAGTTTGTTCGAGGGAATGGTTCAGCGGCGATCTTCGATGACCTAGTTTTCGCGAAAACGACTTCTCCAGAACCTCTGAAAAGATCGGGCTGAAATTTGACCGATATGATTAGGGTCGAAACGCCATTAAAATTTGTCCATGGAAAGTTGATATGTAAAAAAAATCATGTCCACCATGAATCAATCAAAATATATCGTTTTTGGCGGACATCTTTTATTTTCTGCAAATTTTTGAGAAAAACATAAAAAGACTTAATTATTAGCCTCTTGGCCAATTTTAATAAAACTTGGCTAAACTTTCTTCACAGAAATCTTTACAGTGATCATCTCATTGCAAGTCGGCAATAATTCCAGGTGAGCAACACAGGCCCTTTGGGCCTCTTGTTTTTAAATCTAATTAGATTACGTCAATTGGCTGATGGACATCTAAAGTTTGGGCTAGGATTTCTAAGTATTCTAGTTGTTTGGTCTTACACAATCCTCGGGGGCATAAAGCAATGCTCGCAATCAGATATTAGATGGTTTTGTTCCACATATTCCATTATTGCACACCGGACAAATGATCCCAATATTTTACGCAGTAGACAAGTGAGACTAACAGGTCTAGTTTCCCAGGATCATTTATCTCACCTGGCCATAAATGGCCAGAATGGCCAAGTGAGCTTATGCCTTCCATGAACCTTTGCTTTAAAACGCCACTCCTCATTAACCGCTACGCTGACTTCAAGCTAATTTGGCTGGAAGGACCCTAACTTGGATACAGAATTTCGATTGGTAAATTTTTTGGGTGAAAATCTTAAATCTTATGAAAAATTTACTGGAAATGGTCAAAATGCGACTTCATTAACCGCTTGGTGAATTTCAACTTAATTTTTCAGGAAGGACCCTATGTGGGTAGGCCTCAGAACCTGTACAGAATTTTGATTGGTAAATTTCTTGGGTGAAAATCTTAGATTTTATGCAATATTTCCCAAATATTGTCAAAATGCTACTCCTCATTAACTTCTTGGCGGATTTCAACTGAATTGGGCTGAAAGGACCCTATGGTGCTAGGCTTCAGAAAATTTGTACAAAATTTTGATTTGTTAGTTTTTTAGCGGCCATCTTGAATTTTCCGAAAAAACGGTGGGAAATTGTTCAAAATGCTACTCCTCATTAACTGCTTGGGCGATTTCAACCAGACTGATGGAAGACCCCTAGGGTGGGAGACTTCAGACTTTATGTACATGATTTTGCTTCATCAATTTTTCTGGTGGCCGTCTTGGATTTTTCAGAATTCCTTCAAAACGACACTTCCTTAATCAAAGGCCGGATTTCAATGAAACTTGGGTGGAATGGTCCTTTGGCGATCAGCTTCAAGAGTTCTAATGAGAATTCTGATTGGTAGATTTTTTAGGCAGCCATCTTGGATTTTCCCAAAAATTTCCAGAAGCGTTTAAATCACTACTACTACTATTACTACTACTACTACTACTACTACTACTACTACTACTACTACTACTACTACTACTACTACTACTACTACTACTACTACTACTACTACTACTACTACTACTACTACTACGGCTACCGATACTGTCACTACTTAATCAACAGCTCGATTTCAACCAAACTTAGGTGGAATGATCATATGACGATAGGCTTCAAGAAATCAAATGAGAATTTTGATTGGTCAATTTCTTTGGTGGTCTTGATTTTCCGGAAATTATACACCATGTCTATTTAAATGCAAATTGTTCAAATGTTAATGGTCCAGGTGAGCGTAACAGGCCCTTGCCCTTGGGCCTCATGTTTTTCCAGGCTTCCTTTTGTACAAGCACGTCACATCCGCTGTTTCCAATATAGTTGGTTATGTCTCTTCGTTTAAAGACTTATTCAACAAGATGTATATTGGTAAGCTGCTTTCTTTGACTGTCTCTGTTACTTTTGTTTGGATTGAGTTGTTTCAGCTTATTTTCTTCAGCAACTGAAGTTATTACAATGTTGGCTAGATAATTTTGTGAAAGTTCGCTATGATTTTCTATGGTAAAACATCAGAAAAGCGCTTTCTCTCTATTTGTTGTTTCGATATTACCACTGGTTGGATCCTTCAAGTTGCCAATGTTATCTTATAACTGCGTTTTGTTTTTCAAATAATTCCAGAATACTTTTGAGTTTGTACACTCCAGAACTTCTATTCAGAATTTTGATTGGCCAGTTGTTTGTGCGAAAATCTTTGATTTTATGACAAGATCTCCGGAAATTGTCAAAATGCATATTCTCCTTAGGTTCTTCGTGCATTTTAATTGAATCTGGCTTGACCCTATACTCCAGAATTTCTATTAAAAAATCAGCTTTTTGTGTGAAAATCTTATATTTTTGAGAATTTTTTAGTTCTTTAAAGCACTACTCATCCTTAATCAATGAACTAATTTCAACAAAATTTGGTCAGAAGTACCCCATGGTGATAGTTTCCAAAACTCGCATTCAAAATTTCCATTACTCAATTTTTCCAGTGGGAATTCTGGATTTTCATAAGATAACTCCTATGGGAAATGAATAGGAATAGCTTTAAATGACTTATGAAGAACAATCTGGTGGATTTCAACAAAAGTTCTAGGATGGACCCTGTGATGATTGGCTCTAGAACTAATCCATTCCGAATTTGGATTAGTCCATTTCTTTCAGTGACCATCTTGTTCTCGAACATGACATCTCAGCAATTTCTGTACGGACCAGGCTGAAACTCAGATCTCATCGACAACTAAGGGCGAGTGGAGTTTGTTCAAGAGAATTTGATCCATGATAAAACATGGGTGTCATGGGCCAATGAAAATGTAACGTTGATGACCATATTTGATGTTTTATTGGCTGGATAGAACATAATGTTTGATTTGATTGTGTAGTCGTCATCCATCATTAATTTACTACTGAATATTGTGCATGCAGAATTCCAATTTTATATTTTATGTCTTGTTACTGCTGAATTTAAAGTTTTATGTCTATTCAAATCCTAACGGTTCAAATGCTATTGGTTCGGGTGCGCGTTAATGCCCTTGGGGGCCTCCTGTTAACCGGTACCTCATTTTAAATCAAACTTGGTTTTAAGGGCCCTATGGTGGTTGGGTTAAGAATTACTGTAGGAATTTGATTTGTAAATTTTTTCGCCACCCATCTTAAATTTCCAAATATGTCCCTGAAATTATTAAACCATCTGCCCCTTGATATTTCAGCGTCTCTATTTCAAGACACCTATAGTTGTTTCCATCCAGGAACGCTGTTGAATATTTTGAACTGAGTTGACTGGAACATGTTGCTACCATAGGCAGTTAAATTAGTTTCAGAATATTCGACAGAATATTCATTGCCTCACAGAGTTGAGGGTGGGGTGACTTTGCAAACACAAGGCCGATTTGAGAGTATGTTAAAAATCTAAAACAAAGTAGGCATATTTCTTACAAGCCGGTCAATTCTCGTCGTCTCCAAATGGATTGCATTCATTGAGCAACAATTTCATTTCTTTATAAATCTTGATAATTAAATGGTTGATTAATATAATATAAGTAGCATTTTGAGCGCTTTGAGGCGCGGTTCACACAAGAGGACATGACTTTAACTCCATTGTGAATATGGTGTTGATGGCAGTGTATAGGCACCTAGCTGTTGTTTAACAATGTGTGGCTCCATCATACTTGTATGTTTGTGTTATTTGAGTGCGCAGGTACCTGTTAGTTAACAGAGAGTGTCTCAATCACATTTGTATATTGTAGTAATTGATTGTATCTCACTCATGTGTGCTCTCAAGGAAGGGGATTCCTCTCATCCACTAATGTCAGAAATATCATTTTGAAGACTAAGTGTATTAAGGGATTGAGTGGTGGCTTATTGTGTTGGATTTGTTGGTAAAATTAAATCTTCTTTGGATTCCAATATTAATTATAAAATTATATGCAGGTTAATAGCTTTGCTGAGATGTACGAGTTTTCAATTATTAAAGAAGGTTGGATCCTGTAATAGTGGAAATAAGTTCAGTTATTTCCCTGTTGTAATTAGAGTGGTATAGTGGTCTGATTGGGCGACACATTTATTTTAACTGAAGGTGAACATCGCCGTACGGGCCTACCTTCCTCAGGGGGTGGGGGATGAGGGAGGGTGGCGGCACATTTTGCCCGAGTAGAAATGCAAACCCGACGGGGTCCCGGGGATTTTGAAATCTAGACGCTCTCAGGCGACATCTCCTGCACTTCTGGAGGTATATACGGTTGTAAAATAATTTTAGTTTTACTTATTTTCTCCGGAAAAAATCTATAGGACATTACTCTCAATGACATTAAAAAAATTATTGTATAATTGAAGAAATTTTGTGAGAAGATCCGCGGACGCTCTGACTGTGGGAGTGGATATGCGCCCCTTTGGTGGAGAGGTGGCCAGATCCACTCCAAGGTTGGGATCATTTCGCCTCCCTTACGTTGAACAACCTGGCTCGGGTAACTATGAGATCATACATAAGTGACATACGTCCCAGCTTGATAACCCAGGATTCCTGTTGTCAGCAAAATTGGATTAATCATGCCCGACTAAGTTACACATCGCCAAGATCTAGCCGAGTCGGGCATGATTCTGAAAAGCCTCTCACTTACACCCGTTTACATCCATTATTTTTAGACTCGTCAGGCAGGGAAGTGAATGACGCTCGGTCGACCGGATGGCTGGCTTGTGGAGTTCAGCTTCCACCCCACCCCTCTCTCCTAACCCCACCACTGCCGCGTACGGCCAGTGCCGGATTAAGCCTGGCCAGGGCCGACGGGGTGGGGGGATATTTGTGGAGTTGAGCGGAAGTGTAAACCAAAAAGTGGGTCCGGGTCCTCCCTCGGACAATTTTGAAACCTAAATGCTCGCAGATAGCGTCTCCTGCATTTCCAGAGGTCAATGTGGACCATCAGTTGACTGTTAAAATATTCTTTTCTAGCCATTTAATGTCATTTTTTTTGTTCGCTTAATTTTTTTAGCCGCTTAGTTAAAACAGGACTGGATAAAAGACTGAATGAACAAAAACTGAAATTAAATAGCTAAAAATAGAATAATTTAACAGCCAACTGAAGGGCCATACTTATCTTTGGAAGTGCGGGTGGTGCCATCTGAGAGCATCTAGAAGATAAAAAATAATATTAATCTGTAATACAATCATGAACAATTTGACTCCTGACATCAGAAAAGCATCAAAACAGAAAAACACTCTTTAATAAGAACAATCCTGAAACAATATATAATGGACAAATAAGACAATGTGACCCCCTCCCCCCCTCACACCCCCACTCGCCTTTCTATATGGAGGCACACATGGTTATATGACCATGCTGTCATAAGGTGATATCGTACATATTCCATACAAAGAATAACTTAAAATGACTAGTTTTTCACATGGACTTGAGGGACGCTGAATGACTACTCGCCACTACACTTTGTCAGAAAACCCAAAGAAAAAAGGGAACCCGTTCCTAAAGAATAATATTGAAACAATATATAATAGACAATGAGACGAACACTGTAAGTCTGTAATGGAATTTCCATTCGATTACACTGTTCATCTTCTGAGCCGGATCCAGAATTTATTGAAGGGGTCGTCCGTGGGGTATGTCTGCGAGGGACTCTGGAAGGGGCCCCCATCCCTCCAAAAAGGGGTGGTAGGTCACAGGGGAGGGTGTTCTCCCCCAGAGAAATTTTGTGAGCTTAAAACTGTTGAGATGTAATTTCCTAGCTTTCTGAGTGAAAATATTGAGTTTATAATCAAGCAGTCAAATGAAAAAGTAGTAAAGGAGTCTATGGTAAGAGAGATAGAAAGATTGTGAACATGCATTAACCTCTCATTCCATTCACCTATTCATATTCATAACTTAGTAATGCTACATGCCGCTACAGATGTGATGTGTCCATTGAGGAATCATAATCCGATGCAATTTTTAGAGTTTTAAAATTGCATCAGTTAAGGTGTTGTCTTCACTATCTTAGAGAATAAGTGTAATTCTGCAATGTACACTTCATACATTTATTGGTATTTTACATTAATAAGGCATACAGGATGCAGCAGTTTCCAGTGAAATTAGTTTTAAAATATTCAACCGCTTACAGACCCGTATGATTGTCTTGAAATTGAGATTTGATGGCTTCAGGGTTCAAAGGACTATAATTTCCCACAACATCTTCATGACTTATGCTAACACGTTTTATTTAAGGGGAGGGGCGGGTGGGGGAGAGGTGGCCAGGGCCACTCGAGCCACCCCCATTGGATCCAACACTGAGTTTTATTGTCCATTAAAAATTATGGAATATACAATTCACCTTTCCAGAGTACCCACCCATCATATGACGTCATAATGAACTGCGTGATGTGTAGAATGACATCATAATGAATGACGTCGATAAGTACGTCACGAACGCATATTTGAAGACGGTTTATGCGTTGTTGTACAAATTGTTTGCTTTTACTATTTAATAAATATTCTGTTGAATATTTTGAAACTAAATTAGTTACAAAATATTCAACAGCTTCCCTGTAGGCCTATAGTTTTCAGGAAATTGATAGCTAGGGCATTCGGGGATCGATCAATCCCAACACGGCGAGGTGTGGGTGGAGCTTAGCTAGTGATGGGCGGGGCATAGCTAAAAATGGAAAGGTCCATTGCGTGGGGATGTATGCCCCACTCTGTGCTATTGTGTATTATACAAAATAGCATAAGGTGAGGGCATACGTGACTATAGTTATTTTATGCTACAGAACATATCGAATAGCCAAGTTTGTACCATATCCTGTTATGCAATTTCACTCTTTACAAATGAAAAAAAGCTCTCTGCACCAGACACCCATTCTCGTTTGTAAAAAGAGAAACTGCATAAAACACATTATTTACTCATAAAATATTTTTTGATAGAAGAAATTGCGGCTGGACAAGATCTGGGGCCGGGGTCAAATGCCCCCCCCCCCCACCCGCTGCCCCTATTCACTACTGCGTACGGCTACGGATGTGATTGTAACAATAGACCTTTCCCATATTAGCGTATTTTGGGAAAGTACCTTCTCAGAATACATTGAGCGTACAACTTCTGGATGGTAACCGTGATAGCTGACGCGAAACAGCATTGCTTCGCTATTGAACTCAGATACAACGCACTTTAAGCAGGTTATATAAAGAACTAATTTCATAATATTATTGAAGGCATACGTCATTGGAAAGTTAAGCCAATTTTTTATTCATTTCTGTATTCCTTTTTATAGTTTTGTAAAATTTGATACAGTTAACTGTAATTTAAAATAGCCCCTATTGTCCACTTGATTTAATGAATCCAGGTATAATGGTGTATTTTATATACGCAAATAACTCAGTGAGAATTTTACAAAAATATTAAAAAAATGATGCATTAATGTGAATACGCGTTCGAATGATGTATGACTAATAATATGGTGATTTTAGTTAATCATAGTAACGGCTTAAATTGCAGGGTATTTTAGCGCAATAGTAACTCAATGCGTGTCAGCGGCTTGTCGGCGGCATTACCAGCCAACATTTCTGCTCTGAGCGTTGATTTAGGTGAATCCCGGTGTAATGACTTCAATGTGGGAAAGGCGTATTCATCTGTTAGGCGTAGTGGTTAAGGGGGGAGATAACCGAGATAATGGTTTTTATTTACCTAAATTATCCATAGTTATCTCCCTTCTACGATCCGTGTTAAAAATGGTAGCGTATTTCGGCGTTTTGACATAAATTATAATTTTTATGTTCCTATGCCTTATGATCGAGTCTGGAGAATTCCTGGTTAGATATTTTGAGATTTGTGGGAGTAGAGGCTGTATCTACTTCTGGGGTCATTGTTTCCAGTCGAGCGACTGAGTTATTTTTAAAATATTCTAATTCTTTCTTTACGGCTGTAGCGAGATCGAGTAGTGAAAGAATTTGGTGGATAAATGTTATAAGTATCTATGCGCGTTTCCATGTCATCACGTGCGAGTCTTGATATGTAAATGTGATTTGCATGAATGTTTGGGCAATTGGATTAAACACGTGGAGAAATTAATTTTCTATAGGTGTTAGGCAGGTCAGATGTGATTTACCCCGCTAAGATGCATTTCCCTGGGGACTATTCCTCTACGCGTGGGAGGTTATGTAACGAATGTGTGCGCCGTGGAGAAATGTTTTTCACTGGTCAAATGTCATCGTGATAATTTGAATATCTGATCAATCTATTGGAGTGAGTCGATTTCTCCTCTCGGCATCACTGTGGTCCTATAATTAGTAAGTGATCGGTGGTGTAGTTTAAGCTGTCGTCGGAGAGCTGTGAAACAGACAAGAAATGAACAGACGATGGAGCCGAGTGATAACCAACACCAGGGTCCAGGGAGTTAGTCCTGGATGAATTCAGTTTTGAGATGTTAGGAGGCAGTCCCGGGCTCAATCCTGATGGAAGAAATTTGAATTGATGTAATCGATCAATACTTGACATTCAACCATGCGTCACATCTAGAGGTCAATGTGACATGAAGTAATCTGTTTGGACAGACGCATTTGACGTACAAACTGTAAAGAAAAATGACTGACCAACTGAATAAATCAAATAAATCAAATGAAAAATCCGGTTAAAGAAAACTGGCGTTTAATTCCGTCCGTTGGTACACTGTACACTAACGTGGTATCCGTTTATTTACTTATTTATATATCCTTTAACGTACTGTAATGTCAAATTTATATATTAAAAGCGAAATTAATTTTAATTTTAATTATTTTTAATTTAAGTGTCTGTCTTTATTCCTCAATCTTCCTGCGATGCGATGCACCCCATGTAGAAGTCATCTATCCCTCTAGGAATGTTTTAAAAACCCCAGATTTTATTGTAACATCTGTAAAATGGGATTGGGTACATGCTCTGACAACTTAGTTTTGCCCCTACAGAATTGTTAGCAGCATATAATTAAACCTATATGCATAATTTATACTCAGAGAGAGAGAGAGAGAGAGAGAGAGAGAGAGAGAGAGAGAGAGAGAGAGAGGCAATAAGTAATAATGTTATCATACTCATCACTTGCATGCCAGTGCGATGAATCAAATAAAACGAGTCTTTTATTTGCCCATTTTGGACATTAAAAAAAAGTAATGATAAGAGGTTTCTGGGCTTTGACAATAAGAGCAGTTGGGGTATTCAAGTAGGTGATATCTGTACAGATCATTGTTTAATTGACTGCACTAATTTCTTAGTTTGCATGTTATGATATTTTCGCGTCTTTTACCAAATGAATAGCATGTGGTGAATTGGTCTTGCACGTTATGATAAGCTTTTGTAAGATTTGTTTTGAAAACCGAACCTGAGGTAGCTGACTGTAGTGTTTTATCTAGGTTATTCCACAATTGGATGATACTGGGTATGAAAGAGTTTTTAAATATTTCAAGATGGTGGTTCGGTGGAATACAATCTTCTGAATTTCTAAGGTTATAGTCTGTGACATTACCTACTCTTCTAGGAATGATATCTGCTATATAATCGGAGAAATCTCCGTGCACGATTTTATAGAATAATATAAGGCCTGATTTATATGTCGAACTTCTCTTGTGCCGTGCCAGCTAAATATGCCTGAAAATCACAGAGTCCACTATATAAATCAACCTGCCGTCATTAGCGCGGCGCGACAGAAAGTTCGACTTATAAAACGGGCCTAAGTTTCTTTTGCCTACGACGCTCGTGTAATGGAATTATGCCAGTCTCTTTATAAAGGAGTTCTAAAGGTGTATGCTTTGGCAAGCCAGTTATTATTCTCATGGCTTCATTTTGAAGCACTTCAAGTCTTTTAGAATCCCGGCGAGAACAACCATCCCAAACCTTACTGCTATATTCGAGGACAGAGAGTAAATATGCAGTGTAGATTTTGGATAAAGTGTTCCTGCTTAAGGTATGCTTCATTTGCCTCATGGTAGCTAAGATCGTTGCAGCTTTCTTTGATATTTGCTCTATATGAGCAGGCCATTTTAACTTGGTTGAAATGGTGAAGCAGCCAAGATACTTACTGGATTGTACTGATGATCATAATGTATTAATAAAAAATATATCTGGGGATAGGAAAGTATATGAATTTGTTATAGTTAGATTCACGGCTTTTTAGCATTGAAGAGGGCTAACCATTGTTTGGACCACGCAGAAATTACGCTTGTCACTGTTTAGTTCTCTCTCTATTTTGATGGCTGATGCACAGGAGCAGCATAGGCATAATGCAGTGCCGTCGGAGTATGATCTTAAGATGCTCTCGATATTCTGTGAGATATAATTTATATAAATTAAAAATAAGAGTGGTCCGAGTACCGAGCCTTGGGGGACACCTGCTTCTATTTGTCTCATTGGAGATTTGTCTTGCTTAACTGAGACGCACTGCTTTAGTGAAGACAGGTAGCTCTTAACCCATGTAAGAAGACTTCTTCCCAGCACATGCTCCTCTAAGTTATATAACAGACCTCTATGCCAAACTCTGTCAAATGCCTTCGAAATATCGCAAAGTACAATGCATGAAGATTTGTGTTCATTTAGTGTATTTGAAAGGATATGGCATAACTCAATAAGTTGAAATACAATTGAATAGACGGGGCGGAAGCCAGATTTGTATTTATATAGAAGATTATGCCCAATAAGGTGATTATAGACATTTTTGAAAATTATTCTTTCCAAAGCTTTTCCGACAGTACTTAGCAGCGAAATTGGTCAATAATTTTCCGGTAATTCCTGATCGCCTTAAATAATGAGAACACGGTGGTTGTTTTCCAAGCATTGGGAAATATGCCACTTTCGATATATTTATTGAATAGCAGGTATAATGGAAAGGCTATAGTGTGCATCGTTTCTTTGAGCATTTAATGACTTATCTCATCACTGCCAGAAGCTTTGTTTAACTTCAGCGCTTTAATGATGTCAGTTATTTCGGACTCCTGAATCGAAATGTCGGAAAGTTTATTATTAGTTATTCTGTTAAGTATTGGTAAGTTCACACCTGCATCTAGAAAAGATAAGAACCGGGGCGCCAGAAGCAAATTTGAGGGGCGGGGGCAGGTTCCACCAAAACAAAAAGGCAAAAATATATAAAATAGTGTTTTCCTCCTCTCATGGAAGGGTGTTCGGGGATACCGAGCGCTAAAAGAAAGAAGCATTGACAGGTGCAGGCTCTACGAATCGTCTTCAGGCATTCTGAGTTTCCTATGATCCATATATCCATATCTGTTAGAGCAATGTTGAGTGAACTTATGCATTCTTTGGTCCTTTGTACTTATTCCCAATTCACATTATAGTGGGCAATGATTCTCCGATGCCTGCTTCTAGTCAATTGGAAACTGTGACTAAGCGATGTTTCGCCATCTTTCTCTCTGTGTGTGTACTGTGCATGCATACCTGGTAAGCGCGGGTGCGTGTGTGCGTGTGTGTGTGTTTCATATCAGAGTAAATGAGCGAGCGAGTGAGAAACTGAGCGAGGGGGGAAGTTATTGGAGTGTGGGAGTCGGGTGTCGTGGGCGTGAGTGAGCAGGCGGACGGGTCATTGTACGTGTGAGCATGCATTCATGCATGTCTGCAAGGTGGACCCGCGCAGTTTGCATTGAAAAAAATTGGCCGTACCGTAGTTCCCAATTATATTAGCCAAATACACCCTTCCCAGATAAATTGCTCAGCCAGCAGCTGGCCGGCATTGTGTTAGTATTGCGCTAAAATACATCTTAAAGCGTTCCTAAACCACAATCACAAAACTATTGAAGTCATGCACCACTGCAAAGCTCGTCCAATTTTCTAAATATTTATGCATTATTATTATTATTTTTGTTTAATTTTCACTGAGTTATTTTTATATATAAAATACACCATCGTCTCTAGATTTAACAAATCAAGCGGCCAATAGGGTGTATATTAAATTTATAATTAGCTTTACAAAATTAAAAAACAAACAAACATGTTTAGAAAATTGGACGAGCTTTCCAAGGATGTATGACTTCAATAATATTATTGAATATAAAAAGAGCGGTGGGTGGTGAGTTTCCTGGGGGTTGGGGGGATGGAGTTGGTGGGGTGGGATGCTCCCCCCTGAGAAATTTTGTGAATTTAAAACTGCTGCGATGCTGTCTGAGTGGAAATGATGAGTTTTAATTTACCTGTAACATAGAACCTGCCTGGAGATAATCAAGCAATCAAATGAAAAAGGAGTAACCATGGTAAGACAGATAATACGATGGTGAACATGCATTAACCTATCATTCTATTCACCTATTCATATTCATAACTTAGTAATGCTACATACCACTACAGATGTGATGTGTCCATTGATGAACCATAATCAGATGCAATTTTTAAAATTGCATCAGTTAATGTGTTGTCTTCACTACCTTAGAGAATAAGTGTAATTCTGCAATGCACACTTCATACGGTTATTGGTATTTTGCATTAATACATACATAGGTATGTGCGGTGATTCCATGACCTAGAGATGGACAAATACTGAGATTCCTGACAAAATCTTTAAGCCTTTGAACATGAAAGACCAAATTTCAGGAAGAATCCTTTATAATTAAATAATCTCTTGAATAGTTTGATACAAATATGACCGAGAGCTAGTAATGCCTAAGGCATAAAGGCATAACGGATGCAAAATCATCCAGTCAAATTAGTTTTAAAATATTCAATAGCTTACAGACCCGTATGATTATCTTTAAATTGATATTTGATGGCTTCATGGTTCAAAGGAACATAATTTTCCAGGACATCTTCATGACTTATGAGAAAACGTTTTAGTTAAGTGGGGTGGGTGGGTGGGGTGGGGAGAGAGGTTGCCAGGGCCACTCGGGCCAATCCATTGGATCCACTAATGAGTCTTATTGCTATTATCGTTTGTAAACAGAGAAACTGCACAAAACACATTATTCACTAAAAAAATGCTTTTGATATAAAAAATCGGGGCTGGTCAAGATCTGGGGCCAAATTCCCCAACCTCCCCCCACTCCCGCTACCCCTATTATAATCCGCTACTGAAAATAATAAATCCAGAATTTGAACCGATGATGGTCTGGCGTTTTTTGTCCGGACCAGGGATAAAGTGTGGAAATCCAGTTCAGAACAAAATCGAGCCAGTATAGTTGTTGTCTTTTTTAAAATACAGCTCCGGACACGTTGTAAATATGGGATTGTCTTGTGGGAGTCATGACCCCGCCGGATGTCTTATATTTTCGAGTAAGTCCCAAGAGAAATTTGTACTTTGAAAATACCAGGTGAGCTAATGGACTGGATGATATTTATGTTTCAATATTTAACTTGATAAATTGCATCAGTTGGCGCTGATGATGTTATTAATATTTAGGTTTCCAGTAAATGGATGGTGTGCGAATATAGCACACTCAGGCTTGTTGGATAAAGTTTTATAGTCATAATTGAAATAGCCGAATTGATTGGAATAGATCCCACGGTTCTGAATTGATGTGTAATTGGAAATAGTTTAGATGAAAGTTGTTGCTGTTCAGTCGGCACACAATTTTATAATATTCAGCAGTCGTTGGAATCGATAGTTTGAAAAATAATCGATGTATAATAATCAGTGGAATCGAACGTGACAAACGGACATAGTTGATGACGTAGACATTCTAGATTCTCACATGAGAATAGAACAACACCAGCTGGCAGTGAGATCGTACAGCTCATGTGCCTATTCACCCTAGCATCCTATAGGCTTATCCATCGATAGGCATGTCACTCATACAATGGCATGCGACAACAACACATTCCGCAATGTAGTTAGTTAGCTGTCAGATCACATCAAATCAGAACCAGTCACTACCGATTTGTCCATGTGAGGCAGTATCTCCACAGGAGAATAGCACAGAGTTTGATTGGTCAGGATGACGTCATAATCAATGAGCGTCGATCAAACTCTGTAGCAAAGAATAAAGAAGAATAGGTTTTTACATCCGACAACGAAATGAAAGGATCGTTGATTGGTGAGAAGGACTAACGTGTATTAGGTAAGAACTTCTAGGAAGGAATAAGCAGCAGAAGTTGATTGGCAGACTGATTGTTCCGGCCAATCAAGGTGTGCTTATGATGTACCTAGAAGAGTCATTCGAACAGATTCAGGAAGAATCTTATTATTACGATAAATATAGAACCTGAGAATCAGGAATTCAGATACTATAAAAGATGCACTTTCATGTTTAGAAGGGTATTCAATCTCACCACCGTGAATCCTGAACATCACGTTGATGTTCAGTACTCATATTAGAAGTAGCTATAGTCAGACTTCGAGTAGCGTTAGGCAGTTGTTTGTTCCGTACATTTATGTACTAGTTTGACTATGAGCGATCTTGCTCTGAATTAATTGTCTTGTAAATTTGTACAAAAGTTTTAATAAATTTATCATCTTACGTATATGTAAGACAAGAGTTTGTTTAGTATATCCAGTTAGGAAATTAGCGTAGGACATTGTTAGGAATCTGATCCTTGTGTTGGAGGCAATCTCCAATCCTTACCGCGTAAATCTTCTTCGTCAGATCAGGCCCAGCAGTATCACATAAATATCGTCACTACCATCTTCTCGACGAGGCGAGCCAGACTGTTACGTCTCCTACTCCGCCACCGGCAAGTGGTTGTCGCAGCAACCTCACATCATAAACTTACCGGTAGCGAAGCGGGACCACCGACCCGTTAGCAAGAAGTTTAGTACCCGGAGATCGGAAATCTTCAACGTGTATGCATGTGACGTTTGAAATATGTGTTTTTCTGAAGGTTAAAAGATGTACAAGTGTAGTTTTATTGTTTTATTCGTATTGTGTTCGTTCATTTCCCAATAAATTCAGCTAGTATTTGTGTTAAATAAATGCACTTTAGAATGTCGTTTAACAATTTGTTGCAAAACAACTATTTAGAAAATTTTCATATGAAGAAAAACCTATAGAGCAATCACACAGTTGTTGCCAGATAAATGAATTTGCGCACTTCATCTGTCAAGATATCTTGCCTTTGTGATGTTAATATGCAAAACATCATTTCAAAACAAATTGCCTATATTAGTCTTTCAAATCTCATAAGTTATGTCAACTTCCTCAGCAACCTGCGTATTATAAAATGACAGCATAGCATCTTTGATGTAAATATCACACAATGCTTCTGTTTACTAAATAAAATCCTAGGATCTAACTTAAATTATTATATCTCATTTGATCTATTAACCAACCCATTGTTTGATTGACCGACCGACCGACCGACCGACCAACCAACTGACTGACCGACTGACCGACCAACTGCCCAACCAACTGAGGGCACCAGAATCATGCCTCCACCCATATCTCGCAAAGCAGGATGTGGTAGGTGGTAGTGATTTATTTATTGATTGATTGCTTGATTGACAGATTATTTGATCGATTGATTGATTTGCTCGTTGGGCTGATGAATGGATGGATGGATGGTTAGTTGGATGGTGCAAGTGGGCAAGGGAGGAAAAGTGGGCTACGGCTAACAAAAACAGCAATCAGAGATTGCAGATCCTCGCCCTCTCATTTTTGGATTTTCCAGATATTTTCTGATCTTTCGATTTGTTCAGATCACGCAAAAAGTGGTGGAATCCTAATGTATGTTCTCACCTTTTCTTGTGTTAAAATAGGAGCAAATTCGCATCAGTAATTTCCGAGATATGCATGTCCAGAATTTGATCTGACGCGGCTCTGGGTTCTTTTATTCCGATCCTGGCTAAAGTCTGGGAATCTTTTGCACGGCAAGTTCCTTTTTGTGTTAAAATTTGAGAGAAATTGGATAAGTAGCTTTTGAGATACCGGTGCTGACGGACACGCACGCACGCACACTCGCACGCACGCACGCACGCACACTCGCACGCACGCACGCACGCACGCACGCACGCACATAGACCCGATCGCAATACCCTCATCCCCTTTATAAGATAGTGTTTAATTTTCCGCTCTACTCCTTGCATCCTCCCAACCACAACACATGAAAATCATCATTATCGTCGTTAGCACCACCACCACAACCACCACCACCTCCTCCTCCTCCTCCTCATCCTCCTCCTCCTCATCGTCGTCGTCGTCCACGTCGTCGTCGTCGTCGTCGTCGTCGTCGTCGTCGTCGTCATCATGATCATCATCATCATCACAATAATCATCACCATTATCACCATCATCGCCATGACTTCCACCATCACCACGACCACCACGGCAACAACCACCACTACCGCTGCCGCCGTCACCGCCGCCGTCACCGCGGCCGTCACCACCGCCACCACCACCACCACCACCACCACCACCACCACCACCACCACCACCACCACTACCAGCACCAGCACCACCACCACCACCACCACCACCACCACCACCATCACCACCACCACAACCACCACCACCAGCATCACCACCACCAAACCACCACCACCACCACCACCACTACCACCACCACCCACCATCCACCACAATCATCACCACCTCCACAACCACCACCACCACCACCACCACCACCACCACCAGCAGCAACAGCAGCAACAGCAGCAGTAGCAGCAGTAGCAGCAGCAGCAGCAGCAGCAGCAGCAGCAACAACAACAATAATAATAATAATAATAATAATAATAATAACAATAACAATAACAGCAGCAGCAGTAGTAGCAGCAGCAGCAGCAGCAGCAGCAGCAGCAGCAGCAGCAGCAGCAGTAGCAGCAACAACAACAACAACAACAACAACATCATCATCATCATCCTCACAATCACCATCATCATCGTCGCCGCCACCGCCACCACCGACGACGACGACGACGACAACAATGAGGCCGTAATTACCACCACCACCAACAATGACAACAGGCAATGGATCAACAAAATATGGCGTCAAATAGTTAACTTACAACGAATGTAGCTTTTACTGTAACGTCCAAACATTGTGTTGCGAATATTGCACAAAAAATGAAAGAAAACATTTACGCCAGGGGAGGATACTCTGTATATTAAGGCATTCATTTTATATCAAAAGCTTTCTTCGTGCAACGTTATCGTTAGAATTCCCCTAATATTTGGATTAAGTCAAATGGCTAGGTTTAGGCAGAATATACAGAATGATAGAATCTTGACAATTTTCTGAAAGAAAAAGAAATAGTTTTAGATAAATTCTAAATTTACAATTCGGTACCATACTGAGTTTTGGCTATGGTTATTTTTATAATATTTTAAAATCATTATTTCTTTGCAAACCTATAGTCCCACCCTTACATTGGGTGATATAAATCTTTTTATTGACAAATATTTTGAGGACCCTTTACAAGTGTCCAAATAATAATCAAATGCTTGTATTTTATCAAATAAATATTTGAGACATATATTTTATATATACAGCTAGTGTCGATCATATATTAAACCTGAAGAGAAATTGAGTTAGTCAATTTATTCGGCTACCATCTTAGATTTCAATATATGAAATTACTAAAATACCCGGCCCAAATGTGTACTTGAAAAATTACCGTGGGCTAAACTTTTATTTCTGGCCACCTGTTGAAATTCTGAGAAATCTACATGTAGAACATGACTTTTCTAGTTTGAAATGCCAATGTTCCAGGTGAGTGGTATATATAGGCCCCTTGGGTCTCCTGTTTAATCTTCACAGCATATGCTGCTTGTTAGAAGTTTTTTTTCTTTTTTTTTTATCAATGCGTCAATACGTTAATCCGTCCATCTTCCATGACTTGTTTTCTGCTTTGAGCATATTAACGAAACTTCATCTCCGTATGTTGATTATGGGATTTCGAAGAAACAATTATTATTTCTTTAGTCAGTCTGCCCATCCTTTAACCCCTCACGTGTCAACAGCTCCCCAAAGCTCTCGAAGTGCTGCTCATATCAATTAACCATCTAACGGTCTAGATCTTTTCCAAGAAGATTATAATTTTCGCACTTAAATTTACACAAATAATTCCTCATTCCCATTTTTGCCGTTTTTGGTGGTCCAGACCATCCATTGGATTAATGGTTAAGAAAATCGAAAATTCAGCCTGGCCAGTGTCCATTTGTAGGCCAAGGGTATACTATTTTTGAAAATTTACCACTGGAATGACTGGCTCGATCGATAAACGAGCCAGTCATTCCAGTATTAAATTTTCAGAAATAGTACTCATTTGGCCTGTAAATGGACGTTTCTCATCACAACGGCATAGACCTTTTGGCCAATTTGGCAATTAAAGGTTTAACTTGACACAAGAGGGGTTATATAACATAACGTACTATACCATAGTCTATACTATACACCTGTGCAAAAGTTAAGCACCACCCTATTTTTACGCACATGCGAGGGTATATTCATGTGCTATGAAGAAAGCAATAGCATAAACATTTATGTACCCATCCATCTTAGTGCAAGAGGTAATAATGCAACTAGAGGAATGCTGATTATGATGGTGGGGAAACACTGTATGTTTTTGTTTGAACTTGAAAACGAGGCCTGAATATGGTTACGTTGACACAACTGACAACTATTGCCCTACAGTTGACACACGTGGCTAGATTGTCATTAATGGTGTCTGAAAACGAAGTTTAACATCTGTGCATGAGTTTGAGACTGTCATTATTAATACCGGGTATATCCACCTTGTGCCTGGATGACGGCCTGGACACGACGTCTCATGCTGGTCACCAACCGACTGATACGCCATTGTGGTATTCGTTGCCATTCAAGATGGAGTGCGTCTGTTAATTCCTGTAGGTTCTGCACAGGAGGATCCCTCCTTCTCACCATGTTTCCCAGAATGTCCCAGATATGCTCAATAGGGTCCATGTCAGGGCTCCTTGCTGGCCATGGTAGGGTTTCGATGGCATTCTGGCGGAGGTATTCATGCACAGCTCTAGCACGATGTGGTCGGGCGTTGTCATCCATGAATATAGGGTGGGTTCCAGGTGCATGATTTACAAAATGAGGGACCACAACTCTATCCAGTATGGAATCTTGATATCTTTGTCCATTTAGTGTTCCAGGTACAGTCAACAGATCCAGCTTACAATCAAATGAGATACACCCCCATATCATAACGGAACCTCCACCAAATGGAACTTCTTCCATGATGTTACGTTGGTCGTACGCCGTGCGTCTGGACCTCCATACACGAGTTCGACCATCTGTGGCATGAAGCAGGAACCGACTTTCATCGGACCAGTGTACCCGTCTCCAGGATCTCATGTTCCAGTGTCTTCTTTCGTTGCACCACCTCAGACGCTCCTCTTTGTGGTGTGCAGTGAGGAGAGGACGTCTGACAGGTCTCCTAGCTTTCATGCCAGCAGCGTACAGTCTCCTTTTGACGGTAGACATTGACACTCTATTGCGCGTTTCCCATTGCTGGCTGAGCACTCTGCTGTTGGTGAATGGAGATCTCCTAACAAGGCGTACTAGGGCTCGATCATCACGGGCAGTAGTCTTCTTCGGTCTTCCAGATCTAGGCCTGTCCTTCACCTCGTTAGTTTGCCCATGTTTTGCAATCAAACGACTGATTACCGTATGGTTAATGTTCAGCTGTCTGCCAATCTCTCTGCATGACATACCAGTGGTATGCATGCCTATGATTTGCCATTTCACACGATCACTTAACCTTCGTCTTGCCATAGCGGTTCACAATCAAGAGCTAATTCTCTCTGTACAAATAAACCACGGTCATGAACACAAAATTCCTAATCTTGTCGCCTAAATCTGTATGTAATGTTCTACACCTCAAACTGGACTTTTACATAACTGAACACGTGTGCTGTTTCCCGCCACGCACTGACATCAAGCGGCGTGAAGTCATGCATGCATGTGCATTTCGTACTTGGAATTATGTCAGCTAACGCGGGGACAAAAAGTATGGCAGCCTAGTTGTACCATCATGTTTCTACGTTCTATTGTTTTTGCTGGTGCTTAACTTTTGCACAGGTGTATATTATACTAGTAACGTACTATAACATTATCCCTACATTTTTCGTTTGCGCGCGTGCGTGTGCTCGCGAGTACGATCGTTCGTAAACATACGCGCGTGCCTGCTTGCACAATTGTTCGTGTGTGTGCATGAACGTCTATGTTTGCGCGCACTCACGCACGCACGCGCGCACGCACGCACGCACGCACGCGCGCACGCACGCACGCACGCACGCACGCACGCACGCACGCACACCCACACCATTCCTATTAGCCGATACTGCGTTGCATAACCTGCCACAGTAATAGTCCGGTTAAGTTGAATCATTTGATCAACTATTACATTTCTATTGTCGGACTATTCGGTTGATCCTTGACTCTGCCGATTTGGGCATATGGACTACAGAAGCAGTATACCACAGTCCAGATGAAATTAAATTATTAATGACAATCGCCCCTGCGGAAGACAGTTAGGCAACGTCGTTTCCAATTTAGTAATGCACACTTTAACTTGAATAGCCTTTCTTCCTAGTTTATTACTACATCTTGTTCTCTACTAAAGTAAATACCCACACTCTTTATGATATCATTTGACCAGTTAATATCCATAACATTGTCAGTTCTGTCCTTAAAAGCGCCCAAAAATAATCCCTTAGATTTGTCTACGCCCTGATGCCTTTTCAAAATCTGCTAATACTCCATTTAAAATTCCAAAATCCGTGTTTTTACCTGCAAACACAGTCGTGTCATCCGCATATTGCAAAACCGTTAGCCTTTCTACACCACATATATATTCCCTGAAAATCATTGCGTTGCCTCAATGTGGCCCCCAATGGTTCCATAGCTATGACGAATAGGAGAGGAGACAATAAGTAACCCTGTCCGGCACCTCGTTCCAACACTACAGGTACAGGTAGATAATTATTTACTAAATAGCAACGTGTTATATCAGTATATAAAATATTGACTCATTTAATAAATCTGGAACCGGAGCCAATACGGTCTAAAGACTTAAACAAGAAATCCCATTCAAGTCTGTCAAACGCCTTCTCGTTACCAAGTGCTATTATTGCTGCTGGGATGCAATCCTGTTCAACTAATTGAATAAGGTCCCGTATAAGCAATACCGGTATGTTGTCTAATATTGTTCTTCCTGGCACAGAGTATGTTTGATCATCATCAATGACTTCGCCTAGGACTGCGCCAAGTTTTAGTGTTATTGCCTGAGTAATAATCTTATAGTCTACACAGAGTAGAGAGATTGGTATATAATTCTGTATTTTCTTTCTGTCACCCCGCTTGTATATAAGCCGAACATATGTTTGGGCCATCGATGGAGGGAGATGCCCTTGCTTAAAAATGCTGGCTGCTATTTCTTCTAATACTGGACAAAATATGTGTCAGCATGTTTGATAAAATTAGACTGGAAGTCCGTAGCATCCAGGACACTGTTCTAGCTGTATACCTTTGAGGGATTTTGTCAAATCATCAATTGTTAGTGATTGGTCACGGCTTTCGCGGCAAGAATCTGGAAGTCTTTGCGTTATATTAGCTAAAACATCTGTAGTTGCAGCTTCATCGCTTCCCTCAGATTTATACAATGATTTGTAAAATTCGGATTCTGTTTCCATCATCTCTGCATTTGGGGACACTGATACATCATTCAGTGAGCGCATTAATCTTTCTATACCTCTTGCTTTTTCCAAGTTACAAACGTAACGTATAGGCTTTTCGCCCTCGATGTGCATTTGTTCCATTGACCGTATTTTGGCGCCATCAAACTCATATGGCTCTATTTCAGTTAGTCTACCTTTTACTTTAACTAATAGTTCATAATAATTATATTCTCCATCATTAATTTTCTTAATATTTTACACAGCGACTTCTGAAGCACCTTTTTACGCTTACGCATTTTTCGTGCTTTCCTGACGGAATACCGCATGCGTTAAAATGTATTTCAAGTCTGATTTAGCATCATCCCACCAGTCGAACTTCTCTTTTCACCTCAATGCCTCCAACAACTTTCTATACATTTGCGATAGCAACTATCTTGGAGCAATGCTACATTGAGTTTCCAAAACCCATCTCCTCGTTTGACCAATTCAGCATTGTCTAATGTGATGGAAAACATATTGTGTTCAGAGAAAGTTAATGGTTTTAAGTTAGTTTCACACATGTAACCTTTCAATGAACCTTCTACGTAGACCCTGTCCAATCTGGATGCTTTCTTATTCGCGGTTGAAAACCAAGTAAACTCCCTGCCCTCTTGATTTTCAATCCGACATGTGTCTAACAAGCTTTTATATTCACTGATGTGTTTCAAAATATGATGAGATGTGTCATTAAAATTGGATCTAGAGTTTCTGTCATTAGACTCATCTAATATGTAATTAAAGTCATCGCCCATAATTAGGTTTTCAGGCGTTCTGTCTTGAATTATTGTGGAAACATCATTTAGAAATTCATGGTGCAATTGATGTGAGGTTGGTGCATAAAGGCACATTAAATTTAAACTTGTGTTTGGTACATCAATTGAGACACAAATCCATCTCCTATTTGTATCTGATGACGAGGATGTAACGTCAACATAGTTGAGACAGTGGGGCAGGATAAGAATGGCCATTCCCATTGCTGTTGTAGAAAAGCAATATCAACTCTCTCATTTGCTAATTCTTCAAGCAAGTGGCGCTGCTTGAATTCGGTGTTTAATACTCTGCAATTTATGTTGCAGACAATCATAATTAGTAAAATGATGTTTACAACAGATAATCATAATTAGTAAAATGATGTTTACAACCGGGGTTTTAGATCGTTTCTTAGACCATTTACTTAATTTTCTTTCGAATTCAATATTTCCTAGGTCTACTACTGCCAAATATTCATATTTGCAAATTTCAGAATCATGGCGCAGTAGACGACATCTCACGCCTCTCACCATTACATATGACACTAACACTTCACCAGCTTCTGATCCGTACATTGCCATTTCATATTTCATCTGTGAACTTTGTGTTTGAATTGACACATCTGATTCTGTAACTGACATTGTATCATCATCCATATCATTTTCCTCAATCTCAGATTCTGAGCTATTGTCTTCTTTATGGCGCTTATTTCCAATTGATATACATTTGACAATAACGCCCTTACCCATATCCTCAAGATGACTTGAATTAAGTGGGCTTAGCGGAAAGTCGACAGAACCTTCTGTCGTAGGTGACCTAAATTTATCCTGTCCTAATTTTAATTCATCTTCTAAAGAATAGTAATCAGAGTCTTCTGTAAGGTTGTCATTTTTCTGCGCTTCACTTACATCCAAGTTTGGATACAGTGCATTTTGATTATTTTCTGGGGTTAAAGTTATACCCTCCTACATTACTTGAATTTCATCAACTGCAGCTACTTTAACAGAATTTGATGATTTGTTTGTGTCATTTTCTGTAGAATGAATTTCGACAGTAGCTTCCGTAGCGATTGCTACAGAAACATTTGACTCAGTTGCATCTTTTAATGGCGGATTGCCTTCTGGTTCGGTGGTCTTGTTTTGTGTTTTTTTAACAGCGCCATTTAAATGGTCATCTGAATCACAGAGAAAACATTTGTTTCGATAGGGATAATATGTTGCTAGATGGTCAGTACTTAGGAAGATCCGGCACTCTTTAATTTGCCCTCTGTATCACAAGGGCAGGACGAACCTGTCATCAAGCGTCAAACTGTTTGGCAAAGGGCTATCCACTTTTTCAAACCAGATGCATCTTACACCGTTTTCTAGCGCCCTGTCAAAGGGATATGTTTCCCGATCAATCTTTTTCACTTTGCCATACTTTTTCAGTTCATTCATAATTCTGTCATCTGGAATTCCTAGTGGAACTTTCATCTTCATTAACAACCTATCTGACTCGATTTCATCTACATTTCAAACTTCACCTTTCACAATAAGAACATCTTCTAGCAGCTTCTCCTTGATACCTTCATTTGACACTGTGTAGCTCGCTGGTGTATGCGCTGGTCTACTATGTTGCTCCACTCCATTGCACCGCATGTACAGGATGCACGAATGGGCTTGTTAGCTACGGTTCTCGGGGTTACAGATCCCGTATCGTGACTCTCTGGAAGATAGAAAGACCGACTTCTAGACCCGGTGGAACGATAACATTCCAGTTGGGCCGTGCGACCATTGCCGCCGAGATTGAACCTCACAGTTTCATCCCAACTGTTCATGTCACCGGTATGTCGGCCCGTTGACTAGATTAAAAGTCTGGACATGATAATAATAATTAAAAAATAACAACTATACAAACAATGGTACCCGTTTGCCAGTGAATGAGCAAAAATAATACAGTACATGGAACCCACTGGTGTTCTTTCTACGTGGGCTCGCCGAAGGTACCTCACAGATTCGTAAATCCGCAGAGTTATCCCCGCAGGGGAGCATCACAACGAGTTTACTTGAATAGTTTAATGTAAACCAATTATACCCCTAACACATACAAAATATTAATGCTGCAAGAGGAACGTGCCTCGTGCGGGCCTCCGTCACAGGAAAACCTACAATGCTGAAGCGGAGGAAAAGAGCTGGCAAAAAGGGCCACTGTTTTGTTCAAACAAAAAGCTATGTGTGGTGGTTCAATCCTAGTGAAACTATAATTAATGTGATGCACACTGGTTTACGTGAGGGCGGGATGGATGATTTCCGAAGGATTCATAAGTCACCGTCTTATATAGGTCCAAAGATACTGCATTGGTAGTTGCCGCTTTATTTGTGCGGGCCTTCTGCTAAGTTCTAACATATCCTTTAGTTGTTAGATACGTTTCCAAGCGTTGGCCACAAGTGGCAGGCATTCCTACTTATCTTTTGACACATACATCTAACTGGCGAAGATTCCCAGCTTCCCGAAGGTCGCCCCACATAGCATCCTCCTCAGCGATAGCTCCTGAATCACATGACGATCTGGTCACGTATCGCACCGCAACCACATATACCAGCACTAGGATTGGTTACAGTTCACATAAACAATTTAGAAAGCATAATAGTATTTATGGTAGGGAGTAAGAGACAGATCTCCATCGCTAGTGACCTCCCGTGAGGGCGTGGTGGGTTCTAAGACCGCACCCAGTCACTATACAGAGTTGGATGGAGATCAGTGTCTCGTCCGTCACACGTGTGTTACGGAATTAACATTTTACCTGTCATTTAGGTTAGGTTCTAGAATGCCCAGGGATGCACTGCAGGCCGGGGTTTAATATAATTTCTTTTCGCAGTGCTTCCTACATTGGCGGGGGTATCTAAATTAACCAGTATCCGAAGATACTGGGGAATGTATGCTAAATCGACACTGGTTATCATTGCTCGGAAACCCCAATATTTTCCCAGAGTCTGATCCTGCCAACGTGTCGATTGGGAGTCCAGACAATTATTAAGCCTTGCGGCTGGAGGACTGCAGAAAGAGACAATCACTCAATATTAATAAGAGGCCCTAAGGTAATTGGCCAATTTATACAATCTAGCTGGTGTGCGGGATTACATATCTGCCACAGCCAGAAAAGAGGCGTACACAATGTGTCTCTTACAGAGGGATTGTCCCTAACTACTTAAAACCTATCCTATTGAGCTAGAATACCTAGGTTTAGTCGGTCACATGTCGAGTTCGAGCAATATGAGCATGATCAGTGACCTCAGTCTAAAATTTATGCTGGGGGAAATATGGTAATGCGGATATAATGTTGCTGTATAGTATTGCCTAGCATACAGCATCCTAGAGTTTTTATATAAACAAAACAAAATAACTAGGATGGCTACTTGCCATATACATAACTAACAAGTATAGTGCTAACAGTATATCAAGTCATAGGACCTTACGGTGCTCGTTAGTTGTAAGCACACGGAAATGAAGATATTATATAAAACATAAAATATAAAAATGCGGTTTTTAAGACTGGGAAGGCACCTATTATTCATCAGTACCTATTATGGAAATAATAGATAGTACAATAGTATAGTTACTTGAGTACCTATTGGTCATCGGTACAGTAATAGTTCATAAATTACGGGAATTGATACGCTACAGTTGAATAGCGTGAGGTGGCATGATTCCGAATTTGCAGGGAAGATTTTCCGCAAGCAGACTGTTGATGTGGCTCACTCTCAAGACTGAAGAAGAACAGTTATGGAAAGATGGTCCATTAGATAGTCAGATTAACTAATACATGAATCTGCACAGTATGTTATAAAGTGTCCGTCCGGCGACGGTAGTTTGAAAGTTGTCCATTAACAAGCAGGGCTACAGTGCTAATTAAATATGCATGTACATAACTGGGTACACCATGCGGGATACGTCACATAGTTCTTGCGACACACCGAGCAGAGTCCTACCTGACTGTGGTCTAAAAGTTAATTAAAAACACACGACATGCTGTGCGGAAGTTTGATGTCACTTATCAGTGTGGTTCAGAAGATTTGGCGGGTTATCCACCAAGAATCACCTCGGCTCTACATCCTGTAGAATTACATCCGGCCTGCAAAGCCCATCCACAAGGAAGCTCCTCTGTGAATGTTCCGGAAAGGGAGTTCTATTTAATTAATTTGCCCTCGGATGGCCATCCGAGAGCTTCCAAAATTGGTGATTGCGGATCCAAGGTTGTTCACCGGCGCAGGAGATCTGAATTTCGAAGGGCACTGCTGTGGTCTAGCTACCACAGTCAGTTAGCGGTTATCCCACGTCTAGCACTACGCTGGTCCAACAGCCTTGTTGTCACGTCGGCTGTTCCTCGCTGAGTGCTCTCGATTCTTGTTTTCTGGCTCCTTTTGTACTACTGGTGCCGTCAGATGCAGAACGCCCCAGCCAATCAGCGGCCGAGCAGTAGCCAATCAGCGTGAGCTAGAAAGGGTGACTTGGCGATCACACGATCAGCACATTCCCCATTCACTTAATACATACACGCGACTACGACGTTCAATCAATATATTGATAATAATTTAAATGAGCCATTTGACGCTAACTCGGCCATTTCTGGTCCGCTTTTAAAAAGGTAAAAAGTTCTGAAATTCTCGTTTCATTCTGATCCTGATCGGTACCAAGAACGACGAGAATGGAGTGATTTAAAGAAATCACCAGTACCAATTCGGTACACTATAAGCACTCGCTCTCCCAATACTGACATGTGTTGCCAGGGAAGCACTGACGCACGCGCATGCGTGCTACGCGTTCTTACGGACTTTTAACGAAACCTTTCTCATAGGGCTTTATACACGCGTACTATCCTACCCAGCGGGGCGTGCTCAGAATACACCCGGAACCGGCGTCCCTTACCCAGCCTAGCTGGGACGGTCCGTACCCGTCTGGCCGCTCCGCACTACAACTGTTACGTTCCATACAGTTTTCGAAACACTAATGAGACCCTGCAAAATAGCAGCCCCCACCACCACCAACCACGTCCTTTAAGCCATGATACACGTCAATCGCAGTGAAATCCCACCCCGTAGTTGTTATTTTAAGGCTTATGGTACGTTTGTATTTGGTTGCCATTTGATATTACGGCGCAATGGCAATCATTAAAACAACATGCCATATAAGGTAAAACGTTAAAATAAAGCCCCTTTAAAACGCATGTCCAGTATAAATAAACACTATATTGCCATAATGGCTATCTATAGAGAACACTAAGCCGAGATTCAAACATAATTACCAACACGCAAAGAGCTAAACACTTATAAATTAGTGTCCCCGTTGGAACGTGTGATCCACTGACAAATATCGTATGTTCGTAAGTCTACTCTTGTTGACGGCCTTCAGCTAACTGGTGTAGCTTAAAATACTACTACTACCGCCTCCGCGGGCCGCCGCCGCCGCAGCCGCCGCCGCCGCTACTACTACTACTACTACTACTACTACTACTACTACTACTACTACTACTACTATTACTATTACTACTACTACTACTACTACTACTACTACTACTACTACTACTACTACTACTACTACTACTACTACTACTACTACTACTACTACTACTACTACTACTACTACTACTACTACAACATTCCAAATGATTAATGAGCTAGATCCTAGTGCCAGTGCGTCGTCAAAGACAGGGTTCATAGAACTTACGCTTGACAATAATAAAAACTACTACTACTACTACTTCTACTACTACTACTACTACTACTACTACTACTACTACTACTACTACTACTACTACTACTACTACTACTACTACTACTACTACTACTACTACTACTACTACTACTACTACTACTACTACTACCACTACTACTACTAGTATATACCATGTAATTAAGTCTAGCCGTAAATAAATTGAATCTCACATAGGCTATCTTTTAACAGGCAGGAAAATAGGCGGGCGGGCAGACCGACACAGACTCCACGCTCTCTCGCATAATAACTAGCCTAATCAGCTGGTATTTGTGTTGAGTTTCTCATGGTAAATTTAAATTGATAAAATAGGTTATATGAGATCAGAATTCGAATTAGTAAAAAGCATTGACGCAGAATGGACTGTTTCAGTTTTAGCTATGCCCCACCCATCTCTATCTAAGCTCCACCCACACTTCGCCAGTGTTGGGATCGATCTATCTCTGAACTCTCTGACTATCAATTTCCTGCAAACTATACAACAATATATGTCAGCAACAGCACCCAGTCAAATTAGTTTCAAAATATTCACCGGCAAGTTTTAGTCCTACGGCCAAATGTGGTGCGTGGGAGCCCCGTTGCACCCCTCTGTAAGAGAAGGTTCATTGTGAAAAGTCGGGAACTTGGATTCGGAACTAAAAGTGATGCTAAGATATAACTGATACTGGTTTGATTATGTAGACGTGTCGGGCTTGTATCTGACTGCAGAAGATTCTCTGAGTTCGGTAAAGACGAAGTGTCTTTCTCTAATCACAGATTGAACTTAACAATTAATCATAGATTTAACGAATATATTTTATTAACTGATATAACTGAAAAAGCAAATAAGTCGTATTGCAGACTGTAAATCAGTCTGAACTTCATCTATGCAAACTTGGTTCCCAATTATCAATCGATAAACACAAGCATTGCAGAGACTAACTAATTTAAATACTGAGCAGACGTTTACAAAGATGTACACTGATTTCAGGATCATCGGATGACGGAGTGATGTCGAAGCATTGTCGACAGCGTCTTATATATGACAAAAGGGTGTTCATGACTATCGTCACACAACAGGAGCAAAAGAGGTAGTCCGGATTCCGATTGGTCAAGCCCCATTGCTTACCCAAATAGAATCCCCACAAACTCTCTTGAAGATGCGCGTGTTCGACTAGTTCTGACTAGTTCTCGCTGGAACCGTTCTGAATGGCATCTCACAACATCTTGTTGATATTGCATCACGCTGACGTCACAATGTTGTGATTCCAAGCATGGTTTCATGTTATTGTTCAGCTTGACAGCTCGGCCACGGACTTCTACCTGAATCCCTAGGATTCGCTCATACATGGTTTGTCTATTTAGGCTTTTGGCAAAATGACGGCCACAGCACCACAGAACCTCATCATTCGGTGATCTCTGACCTAGCACGTACTACGGATTTGGTCACGGGAAAATCCGTATCCCACGCAGCACATGAGTCAGCAACACTTGATTGTACTAGCAAACAGGTCATTTAACCACTGCCTCTATTCAAGATATTTCCAGTCATAAAGTTCTTAAAATATTCATTTCCTGCTGTACGTTATGGAGCACTGACTATTTAAATAGCTACGATTGTTCCTAAAACAGTCCCGTATTGAAGTAGTCAATCCTCAGCCGCATTTTATATACACCCGCCAATATGTGTAGCATCAAAATTCATTAAGTAATAACAATTAACAAAACCAGTATTTCATACAGGCCTAACTAACCATGCTTGGATTTCGGATAAATTTTATAACACCATCATAGTATGTATTTCACCTTTAGAACAATAGTTTGCATTCGTTGTTACGAACTAACAAATAGTTTGCGTTTGTCGTTACGAAAGTTTGCATTTGTTGTTACGAATTGTATTCAAAATAGTTTGCATTTGTTGCTGTCCAAAGGTGAGTAATTCTTTCATCCATTCATTCCATTCACGCTGCATTTATTAACAATGGCAATGACACTTTCTGTCTTCACTATAGACCCGCGCCATTGCTAAAGTAAATGTTCATTTTTCCTTCTACTATTCTATCATTCCTTCTTGTCTGTTCGCCCGTCCTTCATTTATAATTTAAACGTATATCGTATTCCAGCACACAGCGTAAAACAGGTTACCGTATCACACGTTCCGGACTAGGTCATCCTGCTCATCTATATACATGATATTTGTTACATAAATAAAAACAAGTGCGTACATGTTCCAACGTACTCATACACACGCACACACGCACACATGTTACATAAACGGTTTCTCATATGGTTTCTCATAAACGCTATATATAAATCACGATGATGCTGTTGTGACGTGGAAGATATTTATAACTGAGATGAATCTATCAAAAAAGACTACTAAAAGGACTAACAGAAGATTTGGGCTTCAGGCTCGCCAGGTCAAGAGGTCATATGCAAATAATGCTTAAGACAGGAACCGACAATCTTGAGGCTAGATACTTCTTCAAAATCCCCAGATCCGAATCCGGATATCTACAATTGGTACCAAATGTTTCACCTTTCAGAAAATATATGTTGGACATCTGGCTGAGTGATTAACTAAAACGAGATGAAACATTGAAATAGGTGACCAGACAAGCGAAATTTATAATGATTTAAGTGAAGACTTATATTCAACCAACAATAAAAACCTCATAATTTGCAAGTTATAATGGCAATAATTCAAAAACATAAATTTTCAAAAATATATTGCTGCATAGATTTGGTTGTTCGCCCTATTTTATGATTGGAAACACGTCTGTTATCCATGTATGTATACTAATTTATTTTTGTGTGCTCAAATCTGCATGTTATGACGTTCGATTTTTTCTAGTTTATATATATATATATATATATATATATATATATATATATATATATATATATATATATATATATATATATATATATATATATATATATATATATATATATATATATATATATATATATATATATAAGAAGTCATTCTTCGCTTTTGCCCACTGTGTCTTGTCCTCAGCCGAAATCCGTAGCTTCTTCAGGTCCATTATTGACTTGAATGTACCGAGTCCTGCTTCCTTGAGATCACATCGTAGCATGCTTAGCAGATTTATGCAATGACTTCCTCTCCTGGCTTTGTATTTGCTGGCCCCGAGTAGGGCGAATTCCAAGGCTCTCTGTGCTGGTGTCTCTTCTGGCATCCTTTAGCACATGGCCAAACATGGACCATCTTTGCTGGGCGACTTTTACAGACAGCAGCGACGTATTACACATCTTGTATAGTGCATCGTTAGAAATTATGCTGTCTGGCCATCGGTGTCCAGTGACGGTGCGTAGGTGTTTGCGGTGGCAGGCATCGAGTTTGTCTAGAGCTGCCTTTGGAGCTGTCCAGCTGTTACAGTTATACAGCATCACGGATACGCAGGTTGCATTGTATAAACGTAGCCTCTTTATCAAGGGCATCTTTGATCTACGAATCCATAGTTTCCAGAAGGACTGGAAAGCTATGTTCCCTATGACGCAGCGTGCAGAAATGGCAGCAGCACTGCAAAGCACTGAGCCCAGGATTGTACTTTTCCTCCATGGTTCGTCGCCACGAAGTGGGTCGTCATTTTCTATAGGTCCATGCTTTGTCGATAGGTATATGTGGGTTAACTCTGTTTTGGATTCATTCTTAAAGAGATTCTCAATTTTTAGTTTGCTTGCAGCTATTGGGAGAAGTTCGTTAAGGGGTTTCTTTTCCTCGTCTATGAAGTCCACATCATCGGCATATTCCATCTCTAGCGGCGTGCTCAGTATTGACACTGGGGGTGGGGGTGGGTGGGGTGGGGCGGGAGGTTGTTTGGTCTTGTGGAACTTTCCCGCACAGATTTCAATGCGGCAGCAAGGTAGCAGGTGAAAAGCACCGGAGATAGACCATCTCCCTGTGGGGAGCCGATTGAAGTCTCAAACTCTACAGACTTCACTGACTTGACTCGTACTCTCAGCTTGGCGTCTGCAAGCAGTAGTCTTACAAGTCGTAGCTCACCTTCATTGCAACTGGCCTGGCATAGTACATCTAGGATCTTTGAGCGTTTAATTGTGTCGAAGGCTCGTGATATGTCAATGCCCATTTTGTGGAAGTCCCAGTGTTTGGACATGGCTACCGACACACGCATGCGTTGAGCCCATACCATGTCTGCACAGCTGCGTCCACGTTTGAAGACACTTTGACATGATCCGATGAAGTAATCGATCTTGTCTCGGATGCGGCATAGAGTAACATTGGATAGGATTTTCTGTATGCTGTTGAGGAGCACAATGGGCCGCAGATTGGCTGAGGGCCCAGGTGACTTCTTGGCCTTGGGTAGTGCGATAAGGGTGCATTGGCCTACAGCGTCGATAGGAAGGTGGTGCATAAAAGCTGAATTGATTAGGTGCGTAATCGGCTTTGAGATAATGTCACTTGCATATTTGAATAGTTCATTGCTCATGCCATCAGGTCCAGATGCACGTCCATTTTTCAGGGCTTTAAGTGCCTTATCAACTTCTGCTGTTTTAATTGGTGTTGGTAATGGCCTGGGGACTCCTGAGAACGGGTGCAAGGGCTTATCATCGTTGTCAGTGAACTGCTCCTTGAACCATTCTTGGTTCGCCTCAGCTTTTCCCTGGTCAGTCCCGATGAAGTGTCCTTCAGAGTTGTGCACAGTGAGTGGTGGTGTGTAGTCAGTAACTCTCAGGGCTCGGGCTGCCCGAAACATTTTGTGACAGTCATCTGCTATGGAGTCTGCCTGTCGAATAGCAAGATCTTTTAAGCATTTGCTAATGTGGCACAGAATAATATTGCGCTCCCGGTATAGTTTGGTGCGGTCTTTACTTTGGCCACATTGGTAGATGCACATCCATAATGCTTTCTGCTCTGCTGACAGTTTTACTACTAGAGGGTCGTCAGTATACCTAGTAGGGGCTTTACGATCAGTAATGTGTCCAGTCCATGTTGTCCGGTGATGGCATGTGTGTTTGAAAGCCGTATTTGTGAGAAATAGGCCATTGGAACTAAGGAATGCCACCAGTGCATCTCCATTGCTGTTGCGCGTGCCCTCTCCATAGGATCCCATGCATAAGCCAAGTCCTGAACTTTTGGACGCACCTCCGTGTTTACCCAGCTTGGAGTTGAAATCTCCACCCATGAACAGTTGCCATCTCGCTGGGATTGTAATGGCAGAGATCAGTTCTGCATAGAAGGAATCTAATATTGGTGGATTCTCTTTGGCTTTTTCGGTAGTTGGGCCATATGCGTTGACAATTGGACACTTAGTGTTCGTGTGTTTTTGCGTAGGTATAGCCAGGTCGATGAATGCAACACGATCACTGACGTATCCAAAACTAATGGCATGATCCAAGACCCTTGGCCCGATTATGAAGCTTAAGCCCCGGTATGTGGCCTGTTTTTACTCCATGAACACTAGCCTATGGCCTGTCTGTAGTTGCTGTTCTGAGAGTTTAGCTACTTTAGTCTCTTGAATGCATGCAATAGCGATGTTATAGTCTTCACAGTCTGCACCTAAGGTTTGCCTCTTTGGTGTTGCATTCGGACCACGTACATTCCACGTAGCTATAAGCTCATGGGAAGATTGCTTCGTCCGAGGATGTAGAGCACCGTTTCTTGTTTGAAGAAGGGTAGACATAATCAGAGTTGCCTCTGTGTGCAGATGCCAGCCTGCAATGCTTGATGACTTATTTTCCCATATATATAATATAAGACATATAGGAAATGTATGCATACGAAAAGGCGATACTACAACTAAAATGTAAAAAAATGAAAATGAAATTAATTATTACTTTATTTAATTCATCATCATATATATTATTAAGCTGACGTAAGCCAAATTTAATCACAGAAAGGAAAATGAATCGGATATATGGCTTTGAATTCAATCTACAAATTATATTATTCATCAAGTTCATCATCATCATTATTGTCTTCACTCTCTTGATCCTGCATGTGCTGGTTCTCACACTTGTCATCATTGCCTTCACACAAATAAGCAGGGCTGAACGTGAACCCACACTTACAATGATGGGAAGAAAATTCCGATTTGTCACATTTGCATGTTGTGAAATCTATAAGTTAATCTGGTGCTGCAGCTTGAGCGATCACTAGTGGCACTAGTCTGTCTCCTTCCATGTTCCATCCATGTTCAATTGGAGATGGTATATGAGGTCTTGCTTCCAATGCAGTTTTCCAAACGGCACATTGATAATTAGCCCTGTGAAGATGTTGCACTACACTATCATAGCATGGAGGAAGACGTTCATTCTGTTTGGGGTCTTGCAGAACAGCTTATATCGCAAAATGGTGATATCTACTACATCTGATTTGGGTTGATAAATTCTACACACCAGCTCAGTAGATATGACTTTTACCTCATCTGGAAGAGTAAAGGTGTCACCCACTTTTGCGAGGCACTGAAACTTCTCTGGATCAGCAGTGAGATTTTTCCAACCAGTCTTCTTTCCCCGGCCCTTGAAACAACTTGAACTGTCGCATCCAGTCAATGGATGAAATGGCAACAATAGACGGCATAGCATGAGACAACCTTTTCACAGACGCTGTTAATGGAAATGAATCTACTAGTGGTTCTGTTTCCAGTTTTACACGACATTTTTCCTGGGATAAACTCATTGAAATAAATACCCAATACCAACACGTCTGTGTCTGGGGACAATAGCATGGCTTGTTCATTCCTAAACCTTTTCGCAGAATCAAACACATGAAGAAATAACCAGCTGACAGCTCCCTCCTGAGTACGGTAAATTTCTTTCATATTCTGCATATCATTGTAACCTTTTCATGGTCACTATACCCAACAGCCAAAACCAGTGTTTGATTTGGCTGAAGGTCAAATTTTCTGTTTTCTGTTAATCCAGTGAACGCAAAGTCAATGAAATTGTCTTTGTTTATGGGACTAGAGAAAAAAACGTTCACATTATTTGGCAACAACTGATCTCGTGATTTTATTCTAATTTCTGGGACCTTGACAGTTTGACCTCCCCTCCTCCGGTCGCCGACCTTGATTGATTCTATTACAGCATACCTATCGGCTATGACATGCACACTATCTTTTTATTTAAAGGCACTCTTGACAAACGCTTCTAGGCCATCAAGTAAGTTCCCAACAGTCTTGATTCCAGCACACGATGATGACCTTCCAAGTCTCTAAGCAGCAGTGCCTTGTAGGTTTTTGCCAAAGATCTATCATGTTCACAATAGCCATGTGTCTACTAGATAGCTCATAGGTAAAGAGCTGTTGGCGATCGAGCCTTATCTCTTTTGATACAATCAATAACCTACCAAACAATTCTCTGTCAGAGTCAACAGTTCTCAATTTCTTCTTAGGTGACCAATTACCAGAAAGCTGGATCCTTGCTAATGTGGCAAGTCTGAATTTTCTTATTGGGCATCCTAAATCGTTCTGTATTTGACTCTCACTTGTCTTAAAAATAATGTTAATGCGTTTTGCCCTAATTCTTTGCCGAGACTAGAGCATTTGCTATATCACATGGTGCTACTACACCCGTACCAATATTCATTAGGGGTTTTGGCTCTTCTGCCTCATCAGACACATCAACTGAAAAAGGACTTCCATGTCGCTCCTTTATAATTTGAATTACTGCCTGGATATGTTTCTCATCTTTATTGATTTCAGCTGGACGCAAATCATGGTGAAACAGTTCTTGGTGATTATCAAGGCCACACATGAGGTTAAAATTTCTCATAATGGCGCTTTTCACATGCACAGTAAGATACCACTTTAGAGTAGCTTTTTCCTGGCTGCTTATGCCAATGATGCCCCTTGTCGTGATTTGGAATCTCTGACAAGCGATTGCTTAAGGCCTAGAACAAACCACACACTGTTGAATGTTCTTCCCTCTGATCGTGTCATAGCATGCTTAGAATCTTGGAATAGTTGATGAACTTCAGATGATGTTTCTGGTAGCATTTTCATCTCAGCAAGATATACTGGGCCCCATCTTGAGTAATTATAATGGTTATATGCGAAGGCATAGCACAATATTTCCGCTACACACCTAAGGTGATCGGCCTAGTTTGCAGTTTTCTCAGCAGATATATAATCTAAAGCTAATTGTATGTAATCAATATACTGGTTCCAAAACTGGAAAATGAGAGATTCTTTATTTCCAATCTCTTTGAATTTGGATTTCCTGGAACAATGCCTTTACCCTTAATTGACAATCTTCATCAAGCTCTTCGCATTCAAACAAATGCTGTATCTCATCGTGTAATTTCTTGCAAAGTCCTTCTAATGCTTTAGCACCCTCCTTCGCCACCATAGCTTCATGGACTGCCCAAGCAAAATAGGCGTCATGTTGCATACGGCACATAGCTTCAAACAATAGTTTGTAAGCCAATGTACATCTCTTGTAATTCTTACCTTTCATGACCATGTCCATGGCATTTGGACTAACACATCCTGCAAGCCACTTTCCTCATTGCGCTTGTCCATGATCTTCCAGTACTCCACGATATGACAGCCTTCTAATCTGAGGATATGATGGTGGAACTCATCCTAGTTGCGGAGACGGACTTATTGAGCAACAATGTAGAGTTGGAGATCTAATGTGATGACAGGATGCACCTGACCTAAAGATAACATCTGCTTTTCCAGAGATTTCAATGCTGTGTAAATTTATTCATGTCTGTTGGCAGACCAGGTACAAAAGGGTTATACCCAATAAGAGTTCTTGCAGTATTCGCATTATAACTTATTTCCAAAATAGAATGAAATCCACCCAGCTCGGAATCTATTGCTGCTGCACTGGTTTCAATGGCTCAATGTTGACAGTAAATATTTTCTTAGGGCATAATCGAACAAATGTCTATGCTTTTTCTAGTGAAAACACAGGATACTCTGTTCTGAACCACTCTGCCACGTCTATCTCGCCTAAAAGATGCCGTATTTCAGCCCTTTTCTGAAACTGATTTGGACATTGAGATAACTCTAAGCATCTGCGATCACTTACAGCTTTCTTTCTATGGCTATCAAGATTTCTCCTGGGTCCATAAGCAATTGTGTTTGTACCTTCTTCCTGATATATCAAAGTGCCAAGAACGTGAGTTGTACCCTTGCCATCTCGCGTCTCCTCATTAATGTCAATGTTGTCGACTGCAGCATGTCTACATCTTCCTGGAATGATATTTGAGGGAAGGAATATATCTTCATCTGTAAGTTGCTTCATGACACTAATGGCAGAAGCAGTGTCTAGTCGTCACAAATCATCATAACTCATACTGTGTCATTGTTAATGTAATATATCAATCAATTTTCTGTTTCTTGTGATGTG
This sequence comes from Chaetoderma sp. LZ-2023a, assembly GCA_034401795.1. NCBI lineage: Eukaryota > Metazoa > Mollusca > Caudofoveata > Chaetodermatida > Chaetodermatidae > Chaetoderma > Chaetoderma sp. LZ-2023a. The sequence continues at coordinate 97,910,503 of CM067360.1, read as the reverse complement.
ATGGACAGAAAGAACTAAGCTGATATGTTTCGGAGTTTTGCATCGTGCATATGAGGCATTATAGATAATGTCTTGTGCTACAGCAAGAAATATGTTATGAGTTTCTGGGTCTGTTCTTACTTCCTCTTCTTGTTTACCAAACATCAGTAGTCCTAGGAAAACGAAATGGTCATCAGGTACCATTATTTTAACTCTCTGTTGGCATATGTCTCTCAAATCAATACATGGATTTGTTCTTAGACCTTGGCATTTACGCACTGAACTACGCAGAGCTAGAGCACTTTGAAATAGGACTACGTTTGTTGAATCCCCTTGTGGAATGACAAGATCAGCTGATATTGCTTCTTCAATGGCGATCTGTTTTAGTGAAGCTGTTTTGTTGATTACTGCCTTATTGTCAATGTTTATACTGTACACAAGTTCAGACTGGTTGACAGAGGATTGAGACTGAAATACCCCTGTTTGTCCCTAATGTTTTATTGGGTGGTTCTTCAGCTTTTCAGCACGATATTGTTGGTTATCTTCATAATCCTCCGTTTCTAGATGGCATCGATAAACATGTAATAATGAACTCATATCATATTCCATACCATTTCGATGTTTTCTTGAACATCAATAAGAAGCAGCTCAAATACTTTTGAGAATATATCTGAGTTTTCTGTTGTATCATCAGCAGCTATACCTCTTATGCGTTCTGCTTTTATGAGTAAATGTGACAAGCAGTTTTTGTGATATTTTTCTTCTAATGCTACAAGATCATGGGCAGAGACCTTTGCAACTAGTGCTGTCACCAATTTCCCCGGCTGCTGTGCGTATTTTGTCTTGTAATGGGAACGTAAGAACATTAACCAAGTGGGTATCACCATCTGCTCTTCTCGAATGGTGCTGCATCTGACCTGGTAGTAATATGATGACCACTAGGACCTGTTGATGTAGTTTGCTCTGCACTGCATTGCTTCAAATTGTAGGAATTTCGTCCTGTATAGTTTTGGTAGCATAAACGGTGATAACTGATAGGAACACATTATCCAGTCTCAGTGATTGCTGCATACTCCTGTGCAAATTTATATGATTCAACCTTGTTCCCGTTCAAACAAGTGTACACTGTGTGTAAGCTCTGTGGTGTAGGAGAAAGTAGATTGTCAGTACATCCCTTTAAACAAATAATGCAGATGGTCTTGGCATGTAACTCTGTTGAACGTTTTTGTTTTACAGGTTATGGGCCGATATTTACACATGGGTCCATTCTTTCTGCAAAATGCCACCGCACCCCACCTATTGCAAATATGTCTGATGATATTCATCTTTTATAAAATGTTATCCTCTTGCCAGCAAGAATATAAATTTAAGCACTGTACATCTTGGTTACTGGCAAGTGTCTTTGAATGAGTCTATTTAGGAATAACTGGGACTTAACTAACTGCAGTGTATTAATTCTTATAGAATATTTAGCTCTCCATATAATTCTCAACATGTCGTCTGCTTTACAGCCTTTCATTTACATTGTCGGAAACAATAGATTACGCTTCAAGTTGAAATGCAATATTATTTTTACAGTGAATAACACTTTTCGAATTTATTCCGGAACAAATGTGTTTGAACAAACAAATGCGTAATGTATATGAAAACGTATTATACTTCGTGTATTAATTCATTTTAGTATACTAGGGCCTACACCATTTTAAACCAATCTAAGTACGTACTGTGACGTCACAATGTTTTAATATTAAAGTAACATTAAACGCTGAATATATGTTGTATCGCTCAAATACTTTAATTAAAATAAATTGTAAGTATTTTATGTGTTAATAATTAAATAATGTGGAATTCTTAAAAAAATGAATTAGCCTATCATGGCAAATCTGATTATTTCTATGTGGTTATATTGTGTTTAACTTTAGCTGGTGGGTAGCCGTATTCAGAGTGCTGTACTGTTTTAGTTAACAACACACTCACATGTCCAACAGATACTTTCTGAAAGGTGAGATATACACCTTTCATTTGGTACCAATGGACCTTCTTTTATAAAGGGGTACAACGGAAATCATAATCAGGCTCTGTATGGAGAATGGCTGCAAGACTATTTATTAAATAATAAAAACACAATTCGTACAACGTGTCGGACTATTAAGCGTTAAAGACAGCCTTAATCGAATCATTCATGCCGTCATAATTATGACGTCAGCATACACGTCGTGTAGTTGATTATGACGTCATATGATTGACTGAGGAGATGGATTCATTGGAATAGGTAAAGTAGGATTGACTCAAACTGGCAGTAATCACTTAACCCACTGCAGGTACAGAGTAAATATGAATTCAGGCTGTTAGGTGAGAAAAAGATTAGGTTTGACACTTTCGACCCCTCTGCCCCACTTCCCCTTGTTTTGCAGTGTCAGGATATGGTGGAACTCACCAGTCTGAGAGCTCCTGTTGCGTTAGCTAAGGCAGGAGCTTAGAGTCTACCCAGTCTCGAAAGATTCAGTATTGTTCACCTCACGTATCTCGAATTAAAATTTATTGCTAATGATATGCAGAGTCTCTCTGTTACCCGACCAACCAATCCTACCTATTAGGCATGGGACTAACTCCCTCAACTAGTTTGGTTAGGTTAACACATTCAACCCATTAATCTGTTCATTCTAAATATCAGATACACGACAGATATTAGTAATTTGTTTGGTGTACTTGGGCTATTTCAATCAAAAACTGTCTGTTCCAGAGGCAGAAGCAGTTCCTAGTCAAAACAACAACATCATTCTTAAATGTATGAGAAATATATAAAAGTGAAACTTCCCCATATTGATCTGTCTAACGATAGTGATTACACCATTGAATTACTGTTAAGTAGAATGAACAGAAAGAATATCGAAAGAGGCAGCACACACAGCCATGCCTACATTGCCAAAGCTTAAGCCAGCTAAAACGCATCAGGAATAACAAAATTGCAACTGCAGTCAACAACAGCAAGTGCTGTAACAACATTTTATGAATACAAATTGAACTGTCCAGTCAGCCAATAGATCGATATGCCATCGTATGGTAATTAACAGAATGGCCAAAATTGTCGAGCAGGGTACAACTCCCGGAGAATGCAAGGCGACGAAATAGTTTATACTAAGATATTGGAGATGCTTATTATTGGGATAGACAGCTACACCACCGAACCAGAGTGCAATACTAAGGCTAAAGGTGCTAGGCCAAACATTTTTCTCAACTGGCTACAGACGAGAAGAAAACATCTTTTCATAGCAACTACAAACGTGAAATTGAGTTCAATGTAATCATCCATCAGAAAATAGATCAGCGAAATCAGATAATATTCGGTACAAGAGGTTGAGAAAGTAGTCAGTAAACTATCACCTGGAAAGGCGCCAGATATATACATATCCTTACTGCAGGGCTAATCATCCAGATAAAAAAATCTCATCAATTCTATCGGCAGGCAGAAAAAATCCCTGATAGCCTCAGAAATGGAGTACTGGCCCTTGTATATTAGAGAAAGAACTCTATGAATGATCCCAATAACAACAGGGGAATTACTGTGATGCCACTCAAAGGGAAGATACTGGAAATTCTAATTCAAGAAGATCTGGAGGAGATTTTGCCGAGTCAGAGACAGATGTGGAGAGATTTTACTGGTGGAGTATCTTCTCTGCAAGGCAATTTTTCTTGTTCACGAGGCAGTGATAGAGGATAAAGCGTAAGGATGCCTAGAATATGTATCCTACCTATATGCGAAGACAGCTGTCTACGTAGTTTATCAAGACAACCTATATCAACAGTTCTATCGTGATGGTGGTAGGAGTAACAAAAGCAGACAGTTCATGTGTCAAATAGAATTGATCCGCTAACACCAAGGCGCCAAGAGTGTGATTGTCACAAATGACAAAAGCTTACTGTATGCTGTTATACCAAGTCTAGTCTGGCAGCATGTTTACCTTATGTGCATAAAGTAGCTGTAGCTTTCGAGAAATATTCGTGGAACATTAGGGTATACATAACCAGCTGATACAATTTTTTCTCTTAATTAAAAAATCTCAAAATGGCGACCATTTGCATGCTAATTTGCCATCTTTATCAGCGATTATTTATCTACACACGGTATATAAACGCATATGACAAACTCTATGGCATATTCTTACATTCAAGATTCATATACTATGATTGAATATAGGTTTAAAACCCGCACCGGCCATATTGCATTTCAAACTTGCGACCATTCTCATAAGATCAGTATTAAATTGAATGGGAAGCATCCCAGTGACATTTTGCTTAGGAATCATTCATATTTCACTGTAGCCTTTTATTTAAAAAGACAAGATAACAAAATACTTGAAATTGAGGGCACCACCATCATTGGGGTATCCAAATGGACGTCATTTGGAGTGGATGCCCTCAGTAGTGGTTTTTGGTATGTGCGAAACCTGAAACAGCACAGGACCCGCAAGCTTGGTGCCTACAATGTTTAGGCCCCGCATGGCAAAATGTTTTCCTTCAGTTTATTAAATGTGCAATGCTACTTTCATACACATTGTAATATTGTGGCTGTATATGATCCTTTATATAAATTTTGAGGACCCTTTCTTTTCGTTTTTCTGCCAGTCCATCAACATTGGATTGCTTTTTTAATATACTTAATAACTCTGCTGGGCCCTCAAATTAACTTTCCTTTTAAATCTTCCGGACCCTCACAGCGGTTGGCCCGAGCTGGCACCTTTTTAGAGGTGCCCTAGCTCCAACCCAGCGGATTTGAGGGCCCCATGGATTTTAGGCCAATGAGGGGCCCAACAGATTGGACTTTCCCAATTTATTTGAGGGCCAAGAAGATTTGAAGGCCCAATGATAAGCTTTGTACTACTTCTATGATCTCATATGATAATATAATTTGTACTGGTTATAACTAACTTATTGATATACAAATATTTAAAACGTGTGAGTCATAATTAATTGTATTTCATGATGAAATGTGAATAATGGGTCAAGTAGAATACACAATGAACTTGACACTTTTCTATTCTAGAAATGTTTAAAGTTGTAAGCTAAGCTAGGTGAAGGTTATGCATTACAGGGTAGGGATTATTTAACAGTGGGATAGCATAGTCAATATTCACAATTGAATCTATTTAAGCTTTGTACCATGATCTCAAAAATACGTTTTCTTTGGAAAAATCATTATACCCAGAAAGTATAGGCCTAAGTCATTTGACAGTATGCCAATGCCAATTTGACACAAGTGAATGTATTGAAGCTTCAGTGTCAAATGGCTGTTGATGGGAGTTGGGACTGAGCCTGGCTGCTAGTGCTCCTCAATATTATTTCTAATTTTCCTTATATGTATACAATGATATCTAGACGGGCATACACGTACCAGTCAGGTACACCAAAACGCAAAGCAAAAAACGAATAAAAGGATGCAACATTAGTGAAAAAGAAAGACGCAATAGGCAGATTCTTTCCGCTGGAACAGCAAGAGATAAAGAAGACTGTGACACTGAAAGTGAAACCAATCAACATGATAGCTATATCGTTAGTGAAGTCCACATGAAAGTGATGTGAGCAAGAAATCACTTGACACAGACAGTAAGCCTCAAGAAAGCGATGATTGTGATATAGAAGAAAGTGACATTGGTAACAAGTCAAATGAAGAAAATAAAAGTGATTATGGAACGCTTGTAGAAATACAAAAACATTCTGAAAACAGGCAAACAGTCAATATTTTTCCAATCACTTCAGAGCAACACACATGGACATCTGTGTGCCCTTAAAGGGCATTAGTGTAATAAAGTGAACTTGTGTTGCAACCGAAAGATAAGGACTCCCTAACTGGTAATCACTGGACCAGAAAGAAACATCATCATAAGCAAACATGCCTATCCGAAGACCCATGTCACTAGCAGGCGCTTTGCTCCTGTGTATTTGTTTCAGCAGTTAGCCAATGAAGAAAATGTGAAAACTGGAAAAATGGTTAGTGTATTTATCACAGTACAACACTATATTTTGTTTTTGTTGTAAACGTTTTAGTCTGAAAACAAACACGTTAACAACATATTTCTATCATGATGTCGTGGTATGAGGAACAAAGGAGATTTTATTGACCAGCTTGCAGCACAGATCAGGTCTGAGATCGAATATTGTGCTGCTTTGCATAGCCTTGTCAGTATAGGGCAATTCCAAGCAGAGCACAATTTGTCCTTACTGGGAGATGTGCAGAGTGGGAATTTTCGTGGACAAGTGGAGTTAATGGCAGAACAGATCCAAAAAATTAAGAAGAAAGACATATCTGATCATTATCTTGGCAAATTAATACAAAACGAAATTATCCATCAAGAGCCAATGTCACTAATAGTTCATACAGTGACTGTTTCATCTGACTGCCTTAATATATAGTGTGGTATGGAATACAGATTTTCATCAATAACTCTGCAATGCAAAAAGGCAGAATCGCCAAATCGTCAACATACATTCATCTTGCGGTTGGCTAGAAAAAACATTTTGTTTCAGGTCAAAAGTTCAAACTTATAGGTCACGGGTTCACTAAGTGTATTGGCAAGACGGAGCGCAAAGGTGTGAGTCAGCATCTCCCTCGAGCGCCTTCTAGTTCAGATTGTGACTGTGTTGTGCGCAATACTTACCTTGCACTCTTAAATTCCTGCATCATATTTTAAGATATTATGACACACGATCAGGAAATTAAGTATACGGCTTTAATGCAGAGTACCAAATTCCCCACGTGCAACCGTTGTAAAGGTCATTAAAATGCGAAGGGTGGACATATGGGCTGAACAAGTTTAAGTCTACAGCAATGTCATAAGAGACCGTAAGACCGGATTTCTGGAGAGAATACTCTAATGAATCGGGGTGGCTGCCTTGGATGCTTGCAAGATCTATCTGTTTAACACCCGAAGCTTCCGCGGAAACCCGAGTCATCCACACAATCTACAGATCCTGTAAATACCCAAGGATGTTCCTTTCTCGCCTTTGTTAATGCTTGCCTGATAAGTTTGACACATTTGAATATAATAGTATTATACCTCTATTATCATGCTCAGAAATAACAATCTCTATTGCTTCACGTTCGGATTGCTTTGAAAGTAGAATGCCCGGTATTTTCCTCTATGTTTCGTTATATTAATTTTAGTCATATTCTGTGTGATGTTTGCTATTAGTGTTCGACTTATTGCGCCACAATAACTCCATGATCATGCATTATATCATCATGCAATGGACCTTTCCAGAGCAATGAAGTCATATGACGTCATAATCAGCTAAGCGGCGTGTAGGATGACGTCATAATCATTACGTCATAAATGATGAGTCTAACTCTTAATAGTCCGACACGTTGTACACATTGTATGTCTACTATTTAATAAACATACAGTTGAATATTTTGAAACTAATTGTAACTGGACGCTGTTGATACCATATGTAAGGGAGGGAGCGAAGAGGGAGGGGAGAGAGGAGGGAAGGAGGGAGAGAGGGAGAGTGGCAGAGAGAGAGAGCGAGAGAAGAGAGAGAGAGAGAGAGAGAGAGAGAGAGAGAGAGAGGGAGAGAGAGAGAGAGAGAGAGAGAGAGAGAGAGAGGAATTGTTAAACGTTACATCACTTTGGTGAAGTTGTTGGTCCAGCATTACGATGTGTTACAGGGGGGTAGGTGGCAAAAGGACTCCTATCTAGTCCAACAATTGGCATCATATATATTACCATCCTCTACACTATATACAATAACCGTTATATAGTGTAACGGATGGTAATATAAATGATGTGAATTGTTGAACTAGATAGGAGTCCTTGTGGTGGGTGGGTATAAGAGTAGTACGCAATAAAGAAAACGATTGGCCATGGAGGTAGCGTGATCGACTGGTATCAGGCGGGTTGGGTTCAAATCCAGCTCGACTGCCAAGCGATAACCTGGATGACGAGCAATAGGTGGACACATAGGCAATCTCATTTACTCCTCGTTGCCTCTCTCCACCTACGAGTATAAATGGGTACCAGTGTAAAACTGGCGAAGCTACCAATAATGGACATAAACTTACAAATTATTATATGGCAGTATGGTTGCGACGTAATCGTTTATGACATTATACATTTCAGTGACAGATAAGATCCCTCAATGGAGGTATCCAGTTTTAGCTTTGCCACGCCCAACTCTAGTTAATAGCCACACACCCTTCGATCGATCCCTACACGCACTGAATCTCAGTTTCTCGAAAACTATACAGGTAAGCTGCTGAATATTTTGAAACTAATTTGACTGGCTGCAGCACCTTTTCAAATTAGTTTCAAAATATTCATCAGAATGTTTATTCAATGGTAAAGACATACAATTCGTACAACTTGTCGGACTATTAAGTGCGTATGACAGACCAAGATAAGCCATTCATGACGTAATTGATTATGACGTCAGCCTACACGGGCTACACGTGACGTAGTTGATTATGACGTCATATGATTGTTCTATTAACTGGATTCATCCATTGTCAAAGCTTCAGTTTGATATACAACATGATATAGTCCTAGGTAGCTACTTTGTGGTGAGATAATAATGAAAGGCATATTTTGATGATTTATGCTTGCTATATATTCAGGTGATACACCGTGCAAAACATAAACTATGCAAGGCATTGCCAGTTCAGAATATTTAACATAATATAGGTAACGTAAGAAATAATGCGTGCGTGCGTGCGCGCGCGTGTGTGTGTACCTACAAGAAATCAAACAATACGGTGACAAAATGGCGGCGACTACAGTTCACCATAAACACGATGTTAAAAAGTAAATAATTGTGATACCAATAAGAGAATAATAATAATAATAATAATAATAATAATAATAATAATAATAATAATAATAATAATAATAATAATAATAATAATAATAATGTACAAGAAAATTTCAAATTTCAATCTTCTCATAGGAAATGAGCATTTGCTGACCAAGAGATGATTATTTTTGAAAATTTACCACTGGAATGATTGCTCGGTTATCGAGCAGTCATTCAAGTTGTAAATGTAAAAATCGTCTTCTCTTGGTCTGCAAATGGATATTTTCCAAGACCACTGCAGAAGGCGTTTTGACCAGCTTGAGTGTTCAAGGGCTAATGAGTAATTATCTGCTCTATGGCATGAAACACAAATATACAATTTTTTGAAAAATGATGATTTGTGGCGGTTGCCCCTTTGGAGAGAGCTGGTATTGCATAAAATATACACATGTCGTTCCGAATTATATATATATATATATACCTTGCCATTTGCAGCAAGACCATGCTATAGTGTATGACATAACGTTTATTTTCTGGGATTTTTTTGCTCCTTTTGCCACAGTGCCATTTCCTCTAGGTTCTGAGGGAGTTCTTTATCACGAGTTTCTACGAGCAGTTTCACAAGCAGACCAGCACTCAGGGCGCTTACTGAGAACAAAGTTCCGGGCAGCCACGGCATCGTCTTCATCTGTAACAAAGCGAGCGAAAACAGGTGAAACACACACCCGCACGCACTCTCGCACGCACGCACGCGCACACGTGCGTACGTACGTACGTACGTGAGCACGCACACAACGCGCGCTCGTAGGCCTACACTCACACGCATATATCAAAAGTGGCCAGTATGCGCAAATGCTACATACATAGCGGGATCTATTTCTAGCTATTCTCCGCCCATTTCTAAATAAGCTTCGCAAACGCTTTGCGCATGTTGGGATTGATTTCTATAATTTGAACCTTGAATTCCCAGAATCCCAATTTCAAGGTATCTATGCAAATAAGCTGTTGAATATTTTGAAATTAATCTGATTTGGGGCTGTTGCTGCATATGACAGCAACAGCTCCAAGTCAAACTAGTTAAAAATATTCAACAGAATGTTTATTAAATAGTAAATTCATAAAAGACATACATTTCATAATTCATAAACTTTAACCGATTTTTCGAACTCCATGGTCGAGTTCTAATACTCCATCATTATTGTGACGTCAGTCTACATGTGGCGTATTTGATTACGACGCTATATACTTGAAGAGTGACCGATCGAATCTTTCGATTTATGTCGCTTACCCGCAAGATGATGGACAAAACCACTCATCCTCACAGTTTAGCTAATATGCTGTTGGATATGATGAAACTAACCTGACAGTCAAATCAGCTTCACAATTCTCAACAGTTTTTCTGCATAGCTGTCATGGGCTCGTGTTAATATATTAATTGTTTACAACGCACGGCGGGAGCACGCGACTCTATTACACCAGTGGGGTATAACTGATATATAGCGGTTTAATTAACGTTATACAATGCATTATAAGCCGGCTTATGTGATCAATATCCTGATAGTTAACGGTGTGGTAACTATTAGGGTTCCGGTGTTTCCCGCGATACTATCGTGATACGCCAAAACCGCGATATAAATCAATATATATGACAAGTTGGAATGGTGGATGGAGTCTTTGTGGGTGGGATGGTGCGAGACAGGACACAAAGGCTACACACATTAGTAATAGTGGCAATGACAAACAGCGGTAAAAAGTCATGATGGCATATTATAACTCTGTCGTGGAGTCCCAAAAGTCTAAGGCAGAAACGGTTTCCAGTCAAAGGTTATTTCAAAGTATTCAACATAGGCCTATCGATATAATTTCTTTAGGATTTTCTGAATCCTTGGCACGATAAAAAAATCAATTCGTGATAGGCCTATATCGATTTATATCGGTTTGAATCCCTCCCCTTTTTGAGGTACTGGAGTACCACGGACAACAAAATTGTACTTAGTTACGTAACTCTGATCACCTACCAGCTGCCTAGTGAAAGGTGCAAGCATTCCCCCGGCCCTGCAAGACGTCGATGCTATTCCAATCCCGACACTCCTGGAAAATACGAATACGAGACAGAACAGCGTAATTGTTGCGTCAAAAGACGAATCGCCAAACTAATGTTAATGAAGAAGCAGCGTAGCAAACTCTTTGCCACATAAAAAATCTTTATGAAATTAAGTTATTCAAATCGTATTGTCGACCACCAGAAAGCTTATAGCAACGTTTGCTTCGTAAGCAAATGCCCATTATTTTGACTACGCATGGCGCCAAAGTCTGGCGTTAAAATTGCGTTTGTTTCCGTGTTTTTTCTGCCTGCCTGCCTGCCTGCCTGCCTGCCCGCCCGCCCGCCTGCCTGCCTGCCTGCCTGCCTGCCTGCCTTCCTGCTTGCCTGCCTTCCTACATGTCTGTCTGGCTGTCAGTCTATCAGTATATCCGTCGTTGTAGTAGTAGTAGTAGTAGTAGTAGTAGTAGTAGTGGCAGCAGCAGCAGCAGCAGCAGCAGCAGCAGCAGCAGCAGCAGCAGCAGCAGCAGCAGCAGCAGCAGCAGCAGTAGCAGCAGCAGCATCAGCATCAGCAGCAGTAGCAGTAGCAGTAGCAGTAGCACTGTCAACGCACTGGCTCAGAATCTTCAACAATTGAAAAAATTCAAAAATTTAAAGATATTTTGGTTTATCTTACTGCCTGAGATTTGTCATTTTGTTTGAGGAAAGCCATATGACATTAATGTTAACCCGTTACTGGTTAAATTTGTTCAGTAAGATCCAAATATGCGCTTACTTATTTAATGTACATTTGCAGGCACAGGCAAGGTCATTCCCGAGAATATGCCACTGGAACGACTGTCTCGGTTCCCGAGCCAGTCATTACAGCGGTTAATTTTCAAAAATACTCCAATCCCTGCCGGCAAATGGACATTGCCCAAGATCACTAAATTGACCGTTTTTGGCTGACCATCATGCAAGGGTTAATGTTGAATGATTGAGATGGATATTCTGGATAGCTATTTGAGTTTTGCTTTTACCAAGATGTCACGTAGATTCGGATTTTTCTTAAACGCAATTACTGGACGCTCTCGCTCTCTCTCCTCTCTCTCTCTCTCTCTCTCTCTCTCTCTCTCTCTCTCTCTCTCTCTCTCTCTCTCTCTCTCTCTCTCTCTCGCCAAACTCAGTTTGCCGGTCAGCAAGCGAAACCATTCTCAGTCGCTCTCAGCTCAAGCCTTGCTTAAGCGGTGCTTACGTGAGTCACCGCTCAACAGGTAACTCTGGCTTATCTGAGCCAGAGGTGTGCAACCGGCCATAAAAGTCTTAAATACACGAATACACGAAATTTGCTCTGACTGAGTAGGATTAAATTAATTAATGTCAAATTGATTGCAGAGTTTTCATTCACATATTAATAAGAAAGTTCTGTTAATAACATTTATAACTTGTAGAAGAATAGGTAATTTTTTATTTTGTCTGATTTACTTTGATTAGTGCTCATTGAGGTATTTATACAGACATTGCCTCAATCAATTGGGTACGTTTGAGGTGAAAGGCATAGCAGAGAAAACGTGTGCTTTTCACAACTGTGAGAGAATTGGCTGGGGTCAGCTTAATGTTCAATCTAGATATCATCATTATATGATCAAGTATCAGCTGTTTTATTTTCAGGATCAGCTAATGTGTTGATGACGATTGGACCATTTTCTAAGTACATGGTGGTGAGAATACTCTTCAAATATGGGTTTCTTGACTCCTCCAATGATGTACATATTTTAATGAAGTGATTCCTTTACTCGGGTGCTGAATGGCAAAGTAAACACTTGTCAGAGACAATATATTGATTGAAACGAGCACGATTTGCTTGCAAGATGTATGAGCTAGTCTGAATCTTTGCTTTTGTTAATGCTCGTTTAACAACCCTGGTTGTGTCGTTAAGTGAGTTCCAACAGTTGTGAACGTTGTCTTCGTGACAAAGTCTTCTTTCCAGACATCGTGTACAGCACAGTTGCTGTGCTTCTCTACTTGCGCCTTCCACGATAACTTAGCAGGCATGCTGTTAATTAGTTGGTAGACACGTGGGAGCTGATACTTATGAAGCGTTTCTTGGCATTTAATACACCAACTATTGCTCTTAATATTCTTTACAGCAAGTTGTCTGGATGCTATCTGGAATTCTACAGTATCGTAATTTCTGAGGATGTTGCCTAGTAGTTTTAGTTTTCTGAATTCTAGCTCTGCTTGGATGGGTCTTATTCCTAGTAGGCATAGTGTTGCTGATGACGTTGCACTCTTTGGAAGGGACTGTAATTGTTTAAGAATTGACAGTTGGAATAGTTCCAATGCACTAATCTCAGCCTTCGTCATTTGAATGACCTCTAGATCAAACAGTAATCGTGGAAGACAGTAGATTTTCCATCTATGCGTTGAAGCTAACGGGGAAAGACCACCATTTCCATGAAGTCCAGCTCCCATCAGCGAATAGACTGTTCTTCGTGTTGCTTGAATGCGTTTTTCTACATTGCCTTTCCCATTTGTTGATCGTTCTACACCTAAATGAGTTTCACATTTAGATTCATAGGTCTGTCTGTATCCTAGATGAATAACTGGAGCAGATTTAGTTCGCTTGTTTAGAGAAATCAATGCACTTTTTCCAGGGTTTATAGTGTAGCGCTCTTGAAGTGTGTATTGATGAACTATGTTCAGGAGCTCCTGTAGGTTATCAGTGTCCTGAGTTAATAGGGCTATGTCATCCGCACATGTTGGTGCACTGCACCTAATGTGCCCAATTTTAGCACCAATATTCACATCTTCAATTATTTTGAGAAGATTGTTATTGAAGGGTTTGTAATGGATTGTTGAGAGAATTCCACCTTGGCGTACTCCTTGGCGTTTCACAAATGGGCCTGAGAGGGTTCTATTCATCTTGACGGAAGATTGTGCATCAGTATATATATCTGTTTGATGGTTCGCCATAATGATCCTTCAAATTCAATGTTGTAGATCTTTCGGAGTAAGGACGCACGCCACACTACATCAAATGCTTTGCAAGCATCTATGGTACAGGGATATAGCCACATGGACACACCAACCCATATGGACGGGCATAGAGACACACGCACACACGGACGCATCAGCATCAAGGACGCGCACACACGAACGCACGCATACGCTTGGAAATAGACACGCCCAGACACGCACACGCGACAATACAACTCCGGAATATGCTGAATGACGGACACGCCCAGTAACACGTGACAACATAGAACGGACAGACCACGAGCCTTACAGCAATAAATCGACAAATATATGCATAGACTATTAACCGACACACCCACAATAGAACAATCAGTTATTAGTGGGAATGGACACGGGCAGAGTATAACTCTTGTAATGCAATGTAACCATGTTGTAATATGCTGCTTTACGATTGTATTATATATACGTTAATTAGTATTATTCAAATTAGTTAATTAGACTCATAGGACACATTCACGCGCATACATGCCCACCATCACTTAATACACACACATTTGTTGACATAACGACAACATCATATTTAAGAGTGGACGAATGTTGACGACGGACAGTCAGACAGTTAGTTAGACGGGGAGTTAGAGTTAAAGTTAGACAGCGAGAGTTACGATTACGGACTCGGACGGACTTCCACAGCGGTCTCTGACCGCTAGTGACAGGTAGTGAGTAGTGAGATTGTCAGCTATATAGTTAGCTGACTGGTCAGTTACAGAGACGTACTTAAGGTTAACTTTGTTATATTTTATTGTAATACTTCTTTCTTAGGAATCGATTGTAGTTAAGTAGAATAGGTTTAGCATAGGTAAGCGACACGTGACTAGAATTTGGAATTATATGTGCAAACTATAGGATTAAGAAAGTTCAGTAAACGAGTCATCATTAATAGAATACAGCATTGTATCATCATCCATTCCATCCATCTCCGCTAGAAGGAAGATCCCGGTCAGTACGCGGGTTTAGACGGTGGTGAGCTAAATCCCCCATAAGAACCACCAACCGGGCCACCCGTCTAAACAACCACCGGTACCATACATCTAATATTACCATACTGAGATGCTCATGATTGTCTTTGGCTTCATTGATCACTTCTGAAATAATGAGTGCTGTGTTTACTGATGATGATCTTTCAGTGAAACCTGTTTGCAGCTTTGACTGAACATTATCATGCTGTTGCTTTGTCCGTTGTAAAATTACTTTTTCCAAGATCTTGCCTATAATTGAAAGAACTTATTCCTGTGTAGTTGCTACGCTGTTTATCATCTTTACCCTTCTTTAATACTGTAGTTAAGATTCCTTGCGTCATATCAGATGGAATGTAGCCTGTACTGATTATATAGTTCATTAGCTTTACGAGATGATGTGTTACCACAGTTGGTGCATGCTGTAAGTGTTCTGCTGTTAACCCATGCGGGTCTGGTGAGTTGTTATTCTTGAATCCTGCAATGATCTTTCGGATCTCTGCTTCGGTTACTGATTCGCATTCTGTCCAAGTAGTATGATTATTACATACGTCTTCAATTATTTAAATAATTAAATAGCATCTAATACATTAATCCTATAAATTGTCTTGTGTATTTAACAATCGAGCTGAACCCGGAACTACGTCATCACTTAACAAGCCCATAGGTGTGCAATCGGCCATCAGAATGGTGCAACACGTAATGCCACTGAGTGGGAACAGGTTTTAGGTGCTTTAAACAAACACAGTTTTATGATCTGTATTCAATAATCCCATATCCGTTTAAACGTCCGATAAAATAACGAATACTAGTGCCATGTTACTATAAGTTGTCTGGAACACAGTTGTATTTTAGAAAAGAAAAGTAAAATGAATAAAATATGGCATATCTGTATCTGGATGTGGAAATACAGCCTCGATGGGCTCACCCCTATTCCGTAGGGTACGAACGATTCTTCAAAATGTCAATATAACACAGTCTTAAATACACGAATACACGAAATTTGCTCTGACTGAGTAGGATTAAATTAATTAATGGCAAATTGATTGCAGAGTTTTTCATTCACACATTAATAAGAAAGTTCTGTTAGTAACATTTATAACTTGTAGAAGAATAGGTAAATTTTAGATTGTGTCTGATTTACTTTGATTAGTGTTCATTGACGTATTTATACAGACACAATCGTCTCAATCAATTGTGTACGTTTGAGGTGCAAGGCATAGCATAGAAAACGGGTAGTTTTCGCAATTTTGAGAGAATTTGATGGGGACAGCTTAATATTCAATCTGGATATCATCATTGTATGATCAAGTATCAGCTGAGTTGCATTTTCGGGATCAGCTGATAACGTGTTGATGATGACTGGGTCATTTTCTAGGTACATGGTGGTGAGAATACTCTTCAAATATGGTTTTCTTGACTCCTCCAATGCTGTACATATTTTAATGAAGTGATTCCTGTCCTCGGGTGTTGAATGGCAAAGTAAACACTTTTCAGAGACAACATATTGATTGAAACGGGCACGATTTGCTTTTCAGGATGTATGAGCCAGTCAGAATCTTTGCCTTTATTACTGCTCGTCTAACATACCTGGTTGTGTTGTGAAGTGAGTTCCAACAGTGGTGAACGTTGTTTACAGTGCATACATTGACATTTAAGTATTTTGTTGATGTCTTCATGACAAAGTCTTCTTTCCAGACGTTGTGTACAGCACAGTTGATGTGCTTCTCAACTTGCGCCTTCCACGCTAACTTTGCAGGCATGCTGTTAATTAGTTGGTAGACACTTGGGAGCTGATGCTTATGAAGCGTTTCTTGGCATTTCATAAACCAACTATTGCTCTTAATATTCTTTACAGCAAGTTGTCTGGCTGCTATCTGGAATTCTACAGTATCGTAATTTCTGAGGATGTTGCCTAGTAGTTTTAGTTTTCTGAATTCTAGCTCTGCTTGGATGGGTCTTATTCCTAGTAGGCATAGTGTTGCTGATGACGTTGCACTCTTTGGAAGGGACTGTAATTGTTTAAGAATTGACAGTTGGAATAGTTCCAATGCACTAATCTCAGCCTTTGTCATCTGAATGACCTCTAGACCAAACAGTAATCTTGGAAGACAGTAGACTTTCCATATTTGCGCTGAAGTTAATGGGGGAAAGTCCACCATTTCCATGAAGTCCAGCTCCGATCAGTGAATAGACTGTTCTTCTTGTTGCTTGAATGCGTTTTTCTACATTGCCTTTCCCATTTGTTGACCGTTCTATACCTAAGTGAGTTTCACATTTAGATTCAAGGACCTGTCTGTCTCCTAGATGAATAACTGGAGCAGATTTAGTTCGCTTGTTTAGTGAAATCATTGCGCTTTTTCCAGGGTTTATAGTGTAGCGCTCTTGAAGTGTGTATTGATGAACTATGTTTAAGAGCTCATGTAGGTGATCAGTGTCCTGAGCTAATAGGGCTATGTCATCAGCACATGTTGGTGCACTGCAGTTAATGTGTCCAATTTTAGCACCAATATTTACATCTTCAATTATTTTGAGAAGGTTGTTATTGAAGAGTTTGTAATGGATTGTTGAGAGAATTCCACCTTGGCGTACTCCTTGGCGTATCACAAATGGGTCTGAGAGGGTTCTTTTCATCTTGATGGAAGATTGAGCATCAGTATATATCTCTTTGATGGTTCGCCATAATGATCCTTCAATTCCAATGTTGTAGATCTTTCGGAGTAAGGACGCAAGCCACAATACGTCAAATGCTTTGCAAGCATCTAAGGTTACCACACTGAGCTGCTGATGATTGTCTTTAGCTTCATTGGTCACTTCTGAAATAATAAGTGCTGTGTTTACTGATGATGATCTTTCAGTGAAACCTCTTTGCAGCTTTGACTGAACATTATCATGCTGTTGCTTTGTCCGTTGTAAAATTACTTTTTCTAAGATCTTGCCTACAATTGAAAGGACTGTTATTCCTCTGTAGTTGCTAGGCTGTTTTTCATCCTTACCCTTCTTTAATACTGGAGTTAAGATTCCTTGCTTCATATCAGATGGAATGTAGCCTGTACTGATTATATAGTTCATTAGCTTTACGAGATGATGTGTTACCACAGTTGGTGCATGCTTTAAGTGTTCTGCTGTTAGCCCATGCGGGTCGGCTGATTTGTTATTCTTAAATCCTGCAATGATCTTTCGGATCTCTGCTTCAGTTACAGATTCACATTCTGTCCCAGTAGTATCATTACTACTCACGTCTTCAATTATCTGGACATCAAGTTCCACAAAAAAAAATGTTGCAAATAACGTGTGGAGACGTGACTTATGACATAACATTTTACATGATTTTACTATGGTACGTTCGTAACTCCATTATAATTAAATAAAAATAAATCTAGTTAAATATAAAATGATTAATACGTGATCGCTCCGCCTATTTGCACCACAACTTTCCGGGAATAACGATACCATTATCACCACTCTTTTGCGAGGGAATTATTTAATTTAAAATTAGTGTTTTAATATATGGAGTTACCGCCCTTGGTACGAAATATTTTAAATAAATTTAAACATGGTTCCATTATAGAAATGTACTATATTAACTAGAACAAGCATGGGTTTATCTGCTCTATACAATCGATTGAATTTACCATCCGCTACATTGGTGCTCTCATCCGGCCTGACAGCTAATGGTAAAAAGTAATAAAACTATTCTTAATAATCAGGCTGCGAAAGCTAATATCTGCTGCATCAATGACGAAATGTCATCAACTTTAATAACTAAATACATTATACATACATGTTACTTTAAAAACACTTTGTCTGCAAGTATGTGACTTAAGGTTGATTAAATGACAGAAAGCTGTTGCAACCATAAAACTGTTATAAACAGAACACTGCTGTATCAAGAAGGTTGTCATGCCCATAATACTGTTGAAAACAAAAACTGCCACATATAGAAACAGAAGGGTCAAGTTCGACTCCTAGGCATAGTTAGCTATAGCTAACTAGAGTACCAGTCGAACTTCAAATAGTTAACTAGCTAGTCAACTATAGTCAACCGAGCACCTGACCTCGGTTCAGATGGTTAGTGCGATATTTGCGTAAATTTCAAAATGGTGGACACCGATCACTTGCCACGAATAAATGCATATAAAAGTGTAAATATTTCACTAAATAACTTATGTTTGATGAAATTATGCTTTCCCATTGTATGTCAATGTTCCCAAGCCCATATTCCTTCCCACTTTATGCCATATGGACGCTTTTTGACGTCTTAGTGGAGAAAAACAACCCATTTTCGTATGACATCAAAACAGACGACAGCTAGGGTTAAAGGAGACTGGTACCCGGATCCAAATTTTCTGCAACAGTAATTCCATGGGGAACCGGGGTACCAACAAACTATAGTCGACTACGATCAAGTTCGACTGGGCATAGCAACTGCGCATGATCAGTAAACCAGCAAACTGACTATAGTTAGGGAGTCCAACTTGACCTAGGCTGGTACTCGACTCCTCATTCCCTCGCTGACGGTTCGCTGGCTCAGGATATGAGGGCCATCTTTGTACAAGAATCCTGTACATGACGTCATTACACAAATAGGGGAAATCCACATGGCAGCAGATGCTTCAAGGCGAAATGACAGCGATTTAACCCTTGTGCAGCGATGCCGCTTCGTGTATTAATATGGTCTTATCGCAGACATTTCGGTACAATTACTAACCAAAATGGAATTTTCCACTAAAGATTATGCTACATAGTTAAAATTCTGAATAGAAATTCTGGACTCTACCACGATAGGGTCCCTCTAACCAAATTCGGTTGAAATGTGTCACTCAACTACAAAGAAGCAACATTTTGACTTTACGGCAAATTCTTCATAAAATCTAAGATTGCCATTCAAAAAATTGATCAATAAAATTCTGAATAGAAGTTTTAGATCCTACTACCGTAGAATCCGCATAGCCAACTTTGTTTGAAATATGTCAAGCAACTAAGGAGTAACATTTTGATGATTTCCAGTACATTTATCATAAACGCACCCCAAAAATTGACCAATCAAAATTCTGAATAGAAGTTGTAGAGCCTACCACCGTAGAATCCGCATAGCCAACTTTGTTTGAAATATGTCAAGCATCTAAGGAGTAACATTTTGATGATTTCCAGTACATTTTTCATAAACGCACCCCAAAAATTGACCAATCAAAATTCTAAATACTGGTTTTGGAGCATAACAGCATAGGATTCTTCCAATCAAATATGGTTGAAATCCGTTAAACCATTGAGAAGCGATTTGACAGATGGTGGATGATGGCTGTACTGTGGACGGACAGCGGAGAGCCATCATGGCATAAGCTCACTTGGCCCATCATGCCAGGTGAGCTAATAATGGTAACTGATCCAGATTTATCCATCTAGATAACTTGTGTTTCACAAGTAGGTAATCCAAAAACCTAAGGATTTACTGCTTCATCAAAGTCCTGTATCTGGTGCGATCTGTGAAAAGTTATTGTTGAAATTAAAGATGTATTAATACTTTAATTGTGACGCTGACAGAAACCAGCTTCTACAAGGGTCTTGAGAAATGTCAAATTTACAGGACAAGAGAACTGATTTTGAAAATATACCACTGGAATGAGTGATAACTTGTCAGATACATGTATAGTCGTCTACAAACAGTCATTGTCTGGGCAAAAATTTGGATTTTTTTGACAAATCTTGACCGTTAACCCTTTCACCGATGAATTAAACATATTTCATTTTCAACAGTTGAATATTTTAAAATTAATTTGACTGGAATCCATTACAATGGCTTCCAGTCACATTAATTTAAAAATATTCAACAATTTATATAATGGGGAGAATATACTTTTTATATGCCCACGCAAAGCGTATGTATTATGTGATGGCGCTCGCCGTCCATCCGTGCATCCGTCCGTCCATCTGATTCTTGTCCGGAACAGATCTCGAAGAGTTTTGAACCTACAGTCACAATTCTTTTTCAGCAGATATATTACCTATAGAGGAAGTGTCATGATTTCGATTCGGCAAAATCCTCCCATATTCGCTAGAGTTATCTCCCTTGAAAGCTTAAAATTTGTCAAAATTTTCTTGCCCGGGACAGAGCTCGAAGAGTTTTGAACCTACAGTTACAATTCTTTTTTAGCAGATATATTACGTGTAGACGAAGTGTCATGATTTCGATTCGGCAAAATCCGCCCATATTCGGTAGAGCTATCTCCCTTGAAAGCTTAAAATTCGTCAAAATTGTCTTGTCCAGTTTTGAACCCACACTCACAAATTTTTTTCCAAAAGATGTGGTGCATATAGCCGAAGTGTCATAATTTTGTTTTGGCATGATCCGCCTATACTCGTGGGAGTCATGATCCAAATCTCGAAGAGTTTTGAACCCACACTCACAATATTTTTTCCAAAAGATGTGGTACGTATAGCCGAAGTGCCATGCTTTTGTTTTGGCATGATCCGCCCATATTCGCGGGAGTCATCATTTCATTTCGGCAAAATCCTCGTATATTCGCGGGAGTTATCTCCCTTGAATGATTAAAATTCGTCCAAATTTTCTTTTCCTGGCCAGATCTCGAAGAGTTTTGAACCTACACGCACACTCTTTTTTCCCAGCAGATGTGTTAGGGATAGACGAAGTGCAATGATTTCGTTTCGGCCAAATCCGCCCATATTTTCCCAAGTTATCGTCCCTGAAAAGCTAAAATTTGTCAAAATCTTCTTGTCCGAGCCATATCTGAGAGAGTTTTGAACCTACATTCACAATTATTTTCAGCATATGTGTTAGGGGTGGACGAAGTGTCATGATTTCGTTTCCTCAAAATCCGCCCTTATTCGCCAGAGTTATCTCCCTTGAAAGATTAAAATTCATCAAAATTGTCTTGTAATTGTAATGATCAATGCAGCTGTGAAGACTTTCAAGATTTTTAGTGATATCTTTGCCATGAATTCCAAATGTGTACCTAATGGAAGTCGACCCCCCCCCCCCCTTCTCAGAGAATTATCAAAGAAAAACTGTTCACTTTTAGCATTCCTCAAACACGTATGCCTGCAGGCATATGTTGAGTTTCACTAAAACTGTTGTTCAGGAATTTGTTGGGGAAAGGGTTGATCGAACAGCAACTATCCTGATAATGTAATGTAGATATTGTATTAATGTAGCATATTTGCCTAATTGTATATACTGGGCAGTACAGATCAGTACAAAAGGATCTGATTGGATCAGCATTAATTTAATGTGCTCATTTCTAGGCCAGATTATTCCAATAATTTCTGTTTCGATTTGAGTTCTGAAAATCATATGATTCTATCTTAGAATATTATACATGTAGATGTATCCACTCTGGGACACCTCCCATACAGTGCAAATAAGAAGACATGCCCAGAATCTCTATAATCAGATCCTAGTCTCAGGGAATTGATCCGACAGAAGAAACAAGAGAAACAACTGGAACATCAGTATTTGAATCAGAAAATGGAAAAAAGGTTTCAAACACACGTATTAGCTGGAGATATGAGCATTTCAGTTGAATTCTTTTGTCCGAAAGATGAAACATTGATATTTGGGCCTGAAATGTGTGAATTTGTGATTAATAGCAAAAAGTTCCCCAGAAATGCAAACATTTTAACATTTAATTCAAATTATGGGCTTGAAATGCCAACAATTTCAATGAATTTGTACGTTGAAAAAATCCCAGCCAGTATTATGAAAATTTAAGTCATAAATATAAGTTTAAATTAGGATGGTATGGGTTTTTCCTATTGGCTTCTATAGTGAAGAAATTGATTTTTGGGAGCACCAGGAGGTCACCCAGTAAATGTAAAACTGGGTACAATGCTTGTTCTAATTTATATAGTACATTTCTATGGGTTCCACATGTTACATGGTTAGTCATCTGACCTTTTAAATTAATGACGTACCTATGAAACATCGCATGGAAGATTCGTCAAATATTGAATTTATCAACATATGAGGAGGATAGGGAAATCTTAAATCGCGAGGGAAAAATAGAATCGCGTATAAAACTTTTATTACTCCAGCTGGAGGTTCGTCTAAAGGCCTTCTTGTGTTTATACACGTGTGTTCGAGAGACGGGATCTACAAAAGAAGAAGAAGATTTAAAGCTTGAGATATTAGACCTTTGGTATAGAGCAGTGGCGGAACCACAAGGCGTGAGGGTGGAGGGATGCAGTACAGCGTTCCAGTTAATGTTAAACTTTAGTAAACGCAATGAATTGTGAGAAGATTGCTGGGGACCGAATATGACTCAGTGGCGCAATAATGGGAGCTTAGGCGTGCCTAGGCATCCCCAGCTATCCCGACCTCTCTCAAAATGTGTTTTGTTTCCAATGTGCTTAACATGCTTAACACAGTTGTAGGCATAACAGTTGAACATGCCGTATTATCCATCTTATAATTGATGCAGCTAAGGCATTGGGTTTTCTAGATATAAATAGGCACGATAAACATAATGAACATAGCAAACGGGTTGCATAAAAACGATGTCATGAGAGTGATATACTGTTAGTGTACTTGTTTTTGTAGTTAGGCCCTATAAGTCCCAGAATGGTGCAGTAGGTCTAAATATCTCAGCAATCGGAAGACAGGTTATCCTACTAGAGATGTCTAAGTCAGTTGATGAGGCACCATGCCAACAAAGATAGCAAAGTTTTCCAAGTTCAAAATTTGGAAATGATAAATCCAGGAGTGTCAACATAGTTTGAGATAAACAGGGATGGAGACATCTGAAGTTCCACGTTCACCTTTTGAAATGCAAGGGGGTGGGGAGTCTTCTAGATTTCAAAGAAAATCCGCCGGAGAACCACACCGACCTCCTGCCTAATGGCACGAGGACACCGCTTCAAACCCACCACAACCCAATCCACTACATATTTATTGGCCTCCTACAATTTTAAGTCTGTCTACGCTACTACTATAGTTGACGGGCCATTATAGTTTAGAGATTAATTAGAAATTTAAATGTCAATAGGAAAAGTATCACCCTCATCAACACACACACACGCACGCACGCACGCACGCACGCGCGCACACACATGTGTAGCGCGGATTTGCCGGACGGGTACGGACTGTCCCAGCTAGGCTGGGTGAGGGACAACCGCTCTGGGTACGTTCCAAGCACGCCGCCCCCGCTGGGTAGGATAGTACGCGTGTATAAAGCCCTATGAGAGAGGTTTCGTTAAAATGCTAAAAGTCCGTAAGAATGCGTAGCGCGCATGCGCGCGCGTCAGAGCTTCCCTGGCAACACGTGTCAGTATTGGGAGAGAGTGTATGCTTATAGTGTACCGAGTTGGTACTGGTGATTTCTTCAACTCACTCCATTCTCGTCGTTCTTGCTACATATCAGGACCGGAATGAAACGAGGATTTCAGAACTTTTTGCCTTTTTTTAAATCGGACCAGAAATGGCCGAGTTATCCACAAATGGCTCACTTAAATTATTTTCAAAATATTGCTTTGACGTCGTAATCGCGTGTATGTATTAAATGAAGGAGGGGGGGGGGATGCGCTGATCACGTGATTGCCACGTTACCCTTTCTAGCTGCACGCTGATTGGCTACTGCTCGCCCACTGATTGGCGGGGGCGTCCTGCAATCAAGAATCGAGAGCACTTCGGACCAGCGCAGTGCTAGACGTGGCCTAACCTAACTTCTTACTGACTGCGGTACCTACACCGCAGCAGTGCCCTTCGGAATTCAGATCTCTTGCGCCGGTGAGCAGCCTTGAACATCCGCATCAAATTTTGGTACGCTCTCATCCGAGGGCATATTAACTAAATAAGAAGGACTTATACTATACAGCAACATTATATCCGCATCACTATTATCCCCAGCATCAATTTTACACTGAGGTCACTGATCATGCTCACATTGCTTGAACCTGACATGTGTCCGACTAACCTGGCTATTCTAGCTCGATAGGATAGGTTTAAAGTTGCTAGGGACAATCTCTTCGTAAGAGACACATTGTGGAATCCCTGCCACTTGCGGCCAAATCTTGGAAGCATATCTAATAACTAAATGGTAAGTTAGAAGTTGGCCTTCTATTCATGTCCAGTCTTTTATATTAGTTTATGGACTGACGTACCGGATACACGAATAATTGGGATGAGACCGTGAGGTTCAATCTCGGCGGCAATGGTCGCATGGCCCCACTGGAACGTTGTTATTCCACCGGTTCTAGAAGCCGGTCTTTGTACCTTCCGGAGAGTTGCGATACGGGATCCATAACCCCGGGAACTGTAGCTAACCAGCCCTCCTGTGCATCCTGTAAATGTGGTGCAATGGAGCGGAGCAATACAATTGACCAGCGCATACCCCACGAGCTACACACGCACGCACGCACACTTGCCTCCTTGGAGTTATTCCCTGCACGATATTCTACAACATTTAATTTCTGGTCTATTTACAGTATAAAACTCACCCATCCCACATACACATTTAATCGATGCAAAATCATATACAAAGAGATCATAGCCATCGATATGCAGTTCTGCAATGCTTGGCTTGCCGCTACAGTTTTGGGTGTGGTGGGTGTGGGTGTGTGGGTGTGGGGTGGGGCTCCAGACCTCTGCTATTCCAATTACATCCACCTGTTTAATATTCCCATGTCTAGTTTTTGATTCTCCTGGTTTGTTTGGGAGACTGGCATCATTTAGATACACACACTATAAAAACATGAGGCTTGATAGCTAAATTTTAACAACAATGAAACAAGGAAGTTGTGACGGTAAACAAGTCTGTAAATTGACTGGATGATTATGCTCCACAAATAGAAATAATGTATCATAAATTACGCTATACATGCTGCACACCGCAGCTGTACTAAAGACTGGTTTTATGACCTAGTTCTAGGTGGCACACCGAACCTAACGGATCCACCATTTCCCCTATGCCAGCTGGGTAAACTGAAGGCAATGTGAGTATGTACTTGTAAGAATTAGCTATATGATGCCGACTAGTTTCCTACAAGCAAATTCCTCCAAGTCGCCAATGCCCCAAATCTAACACAGTACACTGGACTACTGATCTTATTGTTGATTGGACGAAATCCACGCCCACGATCAATGATCAGTAATCAGTGGTTCCATATAGACTGTGCTGGTAAGCCAGATCATTTTTACAAACTACTGACATCTAAGGAGATATAGAATTGTTGCATTTGTGGAATGTCAAATATTTTTTCTGCAATTTCCCAAACAACCGTAGTTGAATCTTTTAACTCAGCCATCGATTGCTACTCGAAATTTCCAGAAGATCGTCAGTTGAAAAATACACCCTTGCAGAAACTGGACATACCTATTATAACATTGTCATCAAACAAATAACAACCCCAAGCAGACCAGTCAGGTTCCGTCATTGCTAACACTGAATTTTTCATCAATTCTGGTATAACAACACCATCTCCGACATCCACCCCAGCCAACGTATCCACACGCGTCACGGCTTCAGAGATCTCAACACTAGTATTCTTGTAATCAATTTCCAAAGCATACGACTGAAAAAAGCTGAACTGCTGAACCTGTCTACCACGCATGATGTTACTCTTGGCATCTTTATGGCCAACCAATCAGAGCTAGTCACACATACTACTACCATCCCAGGACTTAGCGTGCATAATATAGCCCTGATTGACAGCCGTATCCACATTTTCACACGTATTCTGCCTCAAACATACTAATAAGAAGAGCCCAGTGAAAGACATGTAGCAAACGTTGCCCAATTATCCGACAAATATGCAGAAAACGCATGTGCATAATAAAACTCCATCCACCAAGTTCCACCGGCAATAATTTTCACGTAAAATCAAATGTCTTGCACTCCAGAAATACTGAGCAAGGCAAATGAGAAAATACAGAAAAGCATTAGGAAAGATACAAAACAGTAAAACGTGAAACAAAAATAGGAAAATCAGGAATGCGTATCATAGCTTTGTTTCTGACATGATTAGATAAAAGGAATATACCGAGAAACTTTAGCACTATGTTAAAAGCAAGAAAACAGACTTATCTTCTGTCTCATCACTGACAAAAGCAGGCTTGGCCTAGTGCGACGGTAAAGCCAAGAGTGATATCCTTAAGGAACAGTTCTGCTCAGTTTTCATAGAGGAGGACCATACCGACATTCCTTCACTCGGAGACAGCCCATACCCAGACATGCCAAATAGTTGTGTATCATTCCCGAGAGCCATCATGTTGCTGACAACCTTAAGCCACGGAAAGCCAGCGGATCAGACAACATTTCATGTCGATTACTACAAATTATTGTTGAATAAGTGGCACCAGCCCCCCCCCCCCCCCTCCCCCTCCCACACGCTCCTATTTACCACATCATTAAAGAATGGGGAATTCCAAGACATATGGAAACATTGCACATTGTAAACATGGGACGTGTGGCTTTGCAACTCATCAGAGACCATCGGAACCCTTAGAACTCGACTACATTTTACAGATGAGCTTTCGATCTGGCAAGCCTAAACCTTTATGAAACTGACTTTGTCATATCATCACAAGTATGAATGTTTATTATGTCATCATAGTAGCTTCATAATAGTGTCATATGTATTACATTAGGACTTGTGGCCGTATTGTACATTCACATTTTTAAATGTCAATCTCTCCTACTTTTATATCTAGAGCAGGTTTGAACACGCCCCAATGATAGTGTGACATTCATGCATGCAATGCAATAACAATATTAATGCTGGATGTTTAGGTCTGTTTAGCATTTCTATATCTGTGTAATATTAATGGACCTTTCCAGAGTAATGACGCCATATGACGTTGTAATCAGCTAAGCGGCGTGTATGGTGACGCCATAACTGATTATATGCGGCCGATCTTTAACTCTTAATAGTCCGACACGTTGTAAGAATTTTATGTCTCTACTATTTAATAAACATGCTGTTGAATACTTTGAAACCAATTTGACTGGACGCTGTTAGGCAGCAACAGCACCCAGTCAAATTAGTTTCAAAATATTCAACATCTTACCTGTATAGTTTTCTGGAAATTGATATTCAGGGTGTTCAGAGATCGATCGATCCCAAAACGAGAGAGGTGTTTTTGGAGCTTAGCTAGAGATGGGCGGGGCATAGCTAAAATGGAAAGGTCCATTCGTAAAGGCTCGCTATAGAGATGAATTGACATATACCGGAATAATGAACGGACTGATGTATTATTGATGGTCACATGTTGGTATATCTTGAAGACGATATAGATACTAATTTAATCTATGTTATCGCTTAAGGCAGCGATCTAAGATGATATATTAAGCAGCAGATACGATATTCATCTAAAAATCGTGATATGGTTGGCAAACCTCTTCGTGACATCGAACACGATAACAGGATTTTGACTCACACGACAGTATTAGTTTTTGGGAACACCTGGAATGCAATATACGTGCGTGCCGAGTCAGAGATGAAGCCACTAATGGGGCTTCATGCGTGATGACCATTAGTTACCGAAGTGAATATGGTCCGTTGTAATTGAATCATGCAAGTGCAAACGTAAATCCGTGAATAGGTTGTCAAGCAACATTGGAATGGAAAGTTACCATGACATCCCTAGTAGATACACTTGTCACAGCAACCTTATTATTATAAAACTATCAGGTAGACATACACATCAAATCGATCCGGATAACACGAAATTAATCTAGATGGTAATTTCTCCAAGAGATATTCTTAGAAGCGAGTGAGTGGAGGTTGATCGAGCCAATAAAACTCCACATCTCAGGAGAATTACCAGATGAAGAACAATGTAATCTTAATCTGACTTTTTTCATAAAAGACGAACACACTTACAATCACGATGACTTCGACATCTAATGATTATACCATTAGATGTACACGTGCTTGTTAAAGAACTTAAAGCTTTTCAGTATAATTTATTAGCACTCAATGTTATACTGTATTTGACATCGGAAAGCCGAACTCCACATGTAAATTTAACTTCACTATTTCAAGTTATTTGTTTTTATTAATCAGTACAAGAAGTGGAGTAGTTTCATTTTAAGGTAATTCTAGAATGCGTGATATCTTGTCCAAGAATCCTGAATCTTCTGACATTGAAACTGACACATGACAGATCATTGTGGGCTGGGGTGGGGTGGCCATGGCTGGAAATCAGCATGTAGATATGCCCTTATGAGTTCGATGAAGACCAGCTCTCTAATGTTCATAGACGATCCCATGCTGTCATGCACCATAAGTACCGATTGCTTAAACAGTTTAGTCAATTAAAAGAAATCAAGTGGGTGGTGCGCTATTTTTGTGGCATATTCAGATTTGTCAGAAATGTAAAAATCATAAGTGAGCATCCATCTTAACGAGCGCCTATTTGAAGCCCGGACTAAATAGTTCTGTAGGCCCCTTATCGAGTGGGTCAAGGAGGTGATTGTTGCTGCTGCTACTGCTGCTACTGCTGCTGCTGCTGCTGCTGCTGCTGCTGCTGCTGCTGCTACTAAGGCAACCTGCGTATATCATGACTGTGAAAGTGAGATACTGGGATTAAAATGCTCAAATTGGTAAAATGCGACAATTTTTTTTATTGGTGTGTCCTTTATTTCTCATTTGTCGGGGTCCTGGTGCTGTATTCCCATTTGCCCTTGCATTAATCCACCTTTGTCAGTCGACACTCGGCAGACTGACTTATGCAACGGTAGCTGCGAGTCTCAAGTAAAACGCACTACTTGTCACAAATATAGTTTTACTTTTCGTCAAGCCAAGGTGTCCTCTTTCACATTTTTTCTGTCAATTGTTTAGTTAGATGTCATCATTATGGTGGAAAAAATGTAAACATGGATTGCGATTGAAAGCACAAAAGAGATATTAGTCCAGTTGCCAGATGCTAATTTTGGACCAAAGCATGTTTTAGGGTCCTCAAAAAATGTTTTTGCTGTTTCTATAACTATGTTATATGCTGATCATAAATCAACTTGGTGCCACTTTCAAAATGGTGCAGTCACACCTCTTTAGCTTTGTAAACACTCATATTTCTTCAAACCTGCATCATATCGCATATCAAAATGACTGGATGCATCCCTATCACTCAGATCTGATATTCGCTCATAGATCGGATGGTTAGTGAACAAACGCGCTAGGCATAAATAATATTTTTTAGTTTAAAAATACGGACTGATTTACAACGATCCCTATTGTTAATGTTTATATATATCTTAATTGCATGCTCCCAATCTCTTATAAAACCTAATGTTACATAACACTTCCTTCACTGATTATAGGTTATAACATAGTATTTGATGCACAACTACTTGTTTAAATACACTTCGTTTATTCCGGGGTAATTTTAGAAACATGTTATACAAGTAAAATGTTATCTATTTAATTTTTAACGAATTTTTGTGGTGTCTGCTAGAATCATTGTATTTCAATGAATATATGTGACATTTAAATCGTATACACCAACGAACACGCGTTTCCCATTCTCTGAATGTCATAACCACAGTTTATTTAATTTAATATTTAGAATCTATATTGGGTACTAATAGGTAAAGCGTACCATAGAATGGCATCTCCTGAGGAGTTACTGGTAGAACGTAGTTGCCACTTCAAGTGCGGTTATAGTGTTAAAAAACTAATAATTGCTGGATTTGTCAGAATTAATATTAATAATCGGAGATAGTAAACAGCCAAGTGATGATTTACATGTTCATCTAGAACAAAAATTGACCGAATTGAACAACATATCCATTTTTTTGGTCATGAACACCGTGTCTCTATTTACACATCCAAAACACATATAAAACTTCACTAGTATTCACAGAGTATTTGCAGTAATGAGTGCGAAGCCACTACTCAAACACGAAGTCAGCGTTCAGAACTACCAGTGTTTGACTTTAAGCAGCATTGCATATTTTGTGCAAAGGTCTGCAACACAGAAGTTGACCACCAGCTTCCAGATTGTTGGCAACACGTTGTAAAGTGTAGAACTGCGGGTCAGATAAGGACACTTTTAGACACGCTATTCTAGATGTATGTGACTTACGTAATGGTGATTTTGCTCAGTGAGTTAGGGCGCAAGGAACTGTTAGTGCTCGTCATGCTAAAGATCCACAGTACCATCGCGATTATAAGTTGGACGTTAACGCTCCTCGGTCCATTGCTTCAGCAGCTACGGATAATTCACATCAATCACTAGCAGATTCTGATATCTCATTTGATTCTATTGTTCGTGGCATTAACAATGAGTTAACTAAATGTACAGTTCCGTTTGATGTGTACCAACTGCATAAATGATATAATGTTAGCCAACCTTCCAGATGAAACTTGTTAAAACGCTTAAAAGGAACATTTTAACTATAATCTGCGGGTATTATCAGGAAATCGAGTGACCAACCGGATTGTATTTCATAGCAAAGCATCATCTTTGCTTATTATTATTATTATTATTATTATTATTATTATTATTATTATTATTATTGTTATTATTATTATTATTATTATTATTATTATTATTATTATTATTATTATTATTATTATTATTATTGTTATTATTATATTATTGGCAGATGATGAGGATTGCCCTGGATAATATTGCGAAAAGAATTGTTCTTGAAACAAAGCAGCAAACATACAACAAAGTCTCTTACAAAACCAGACATAAATTAGATGGTGCTATAGCCGACATTAGTTCATCATTACAAGATCGATCATATGACAAGGTTCTTAGATGTAAAGCATCAGCTGCTTCCGCAGCAGCAACCAGTACATATAAACTAATGGGTATTCCAGATACTCAGATGTTGGATTAGAACAAGTCATTGTTGACAATTTTGATGATAATATCTCCTCAACAAATGGCATGCGTTCAACTCCCGCTCTTGCTCTTTGTGAACAACAGCAATTGATTCAAATACACCGGAATTTAGAGGATACAATACAGGCCAATGTATAAAGCAAGGCCATAGAGTTGTTTTTTTTCTTTCAATCATGCTTATCAGTATTTCCACATAGCAAACAATGGTCCTGATATGAGAATGTGAGTTCCTCTGAGGGGAGAATGCGAGTTGAGTCAGTTGAATGGGCATAACCCTCTGATACATGCTTTCGTTTTTTAATTAAATTTTGTATGGCTATAGGGTTGCAAAATACTTTTCGACATTTAATATGAACCACGTCTCCAGGTTTCACAACTGTGTCAGGCTCACGTTCAATACTTGCTCTAGCAATACCATCACACCCTTTGGCAGTTAAAGTAACTGTTGGTCCATCTGATAACGCCTTTTCGCAGAATACACAACTCGCCATGTAAATGTTATGAATATCAAGAGACTAGAATCAAAACTTTATCATCAATTTAATCAGTTTTATTGGATCAAATGTGAATAATTAAAAAAAAATTTAATTAAAGTAAATTAAAAGCGTAATCTTTCGTTCTTTTTCTGGATTTGATATTTATCATAATATTCTTTGTTTTTGTTTGAATGTAAAATACCAATAAAGGTGTCCTTTAGTAAATCTAAGCAATAGGGGCGCAACTACAGTGGTCTATACATATACGGTACTAGAAACAAACCACGCCGATAGAAAACTGACTCCAGTAAAGACCGATCACAACAATGTCTGAAAACATTTCCACAGCTTGTGCTGTGTGCAATAGGGTGGAGGGGGGGGGGGTGTGTGTGTAATCTTGTGCTTAATCCTGCCTTGAATTTGATTCAGATTCTATTGGACTATGCCATAAGACGTGCTGCTCTCGGAGAGATGGATATCAGAAAATTGGCTCACTCATTGTCAGAGCTACCCCCCTCGCAACTGGCATATGTGCGTTATCATAGGGAGTGTCCTCGATCGATGGTAAACAAAACTGTACCTGAATAGGGGTGAGATGAGAGCACACATTGACAGTCCCTCCTCTTTGGGTGGTCAGCCTAATACCATGCAAGCTAAAAGGGTCGTCCACCGAAATCAAATCCTCATGAGCGTGTAGATAGGGGTCCAGGTCTAGTTCCAAAAGAGGGGATCAGTGTGTTTTCGCCTTGCAAATGGGGGGCAAAAGATGAACTGCATTTGGTGCTGACCTCCAACATTGGACAGGAAATCATCAATATAAAGAGGAATACACACGATGACCGAATCAGATTGTGTCTTCCAGGTTTCCATGCGCCTGTGGATGCCTCGGTCCAGGAGAAATATTATCATCGAAACCATCTTCGTGATGCGCAATGAACATGCAATGTTGCTGATTGTGATGCTGGCAATGATCACTTGATGAAATTGATTTGTGTTCGCCAACTTATTATGTCAGTGAAAACCTCACTCTCTTGCGATGATTCAGCGCTGAACATTAATGACATAAACAATGAGTACACGACTATCTTCGAAGAAGATCAAATAGAGACTGATACTACCCAGAATGAAGAAATACCTGAAGCAACTGCTCAGTGGGCATATTCCTAACATCGAGTTTGTTTGACCCCTTTCAATGCCATGCTTTCAAAGCCAGTTGAGGAAGCTGTTGATAATTGTCTGATGTATGATCATAATGCTGTCCTTGATGATATTATGCATGTTTGTCGTAGATTACATGCTTAAATCTGGAGATTTAGAGATAACTGGAGGTTCCAGGGCTCATTGGACAATTTTGTCATTCCACCCTTCCTTGAGTTTTTATGCCTCGGCTATTTGGTAGTCATACTAAATCTCTCTGTGGAAAGGGTCATACTGAAGTGGACACCACTGTCAACATCGCATGTCAGATGATCAACCAAAACACAAAAGAACGGATGGCCAAGTTCGTCACAACCCCAAGACAGATGTGACTTTTGTGTCTCACATTGAGACAACTCTGTCAGTTAGAATCCCTCTGACCATCCATCAGAAGGCCAGGAACAAGAGTCTCGTGTCCATTCAGAAACAGTTTAATAGGGAATGCCTATGCAGCAATCCTGAGTATCGAGAAGAGCGTGGCGGTTGCAGTTGTCGAAAGAATGAAATTGACTGCTGGGCTCTTCCTTCCAGATTTTGCTTTGCTGCTGACAACATCGACCTCGTGGAGGATGCGCCCTTTTGGCAGACCACAACACATAGCACAATCCTGGTGAACAATCAGGCTGAGGATGAAAATGAAGATGCTCTCAACGGGCCTCTAATCATCCCAGACAATCCTCCAATGCCCCACCCATCTCTATCTCAGCTCCACCAACACTTCCCTCGCGTTCGGATCAATCGAACTCTGAACTTCATGACTATCAATTTCCAGAAAACTATACAGGTAAGCTGTTGAATATTTTGAAACTATGGCACCAATAGCGCCCAGTCAAATTAGTTTCTAAATATTCAACAGCATGTTTCTTAAATAGCAAAAATATACAATTCGTACGACGTGTCGGACTATTAAGCGTTAAAGACGGGCGATATAGAATCATTCAAGACGTTATGATTATGACATCAGCATACACGTCGTGTACTTGATTATGACGTCATATGATTGAGTGATGAAATAGATTCATAAATTACCTCAAAGCACATTATAATCAATCCATACACACAAAAGCACATAACCAGTCATAATACTATTACAACATGGATTATGTAGTATATAGTACATGGTGTTATCATCATCATTATCATCATCATCATCATCATCATTATTATTATTATTTTTATTATTATTATTATTATTATTATTATTATTATTATTATTATATTAGTTGGTTGGAATATGATATTAGTGCAAACTGGGCGGAGCCTAGCTAGAAATGAGAGAGGGTAATGCTAGATATGGAGACTGCTCAGCTCTCCCTAATCACTGTTGAGACACGGGCATAAAGAAACTAAACAATATATGCTTGAATGCGACTCTGAATCGTTCGTTACTCAAAGCGTACAGCGCGGGATTAATAGTTGAATTAATACACGCAAGCCACGTTACCACGGCCAAACCTGCTGTACCGAGGTTGTAGACTTTATGATTAATCGATATTACTGTCAGACTCATGCAGAGTGGTAGCCAGCAGAAAATAAATGCCCCAACCAGAGTCCCTGTTGCAAGCAGTGCTTTTGTAGATGTGCTTCTCTGATTGCCATGTGCATGTACATCATTGCATTGGTATGGAGCCATGGCAGTTGAAGTCATTGATAGCTCATGATTGGATATGGCATTTCTCGCAATCCGTAAGATTAAGCAGTATAATATTATAATAACAAGCACACATGCGTAGAACACTAGGCCCAGTGTTAGAAGGGTACCCTTTGCTGACAACAAATTGCCATAACCGGTGCATTCACCTACATTGTTACTACTAATGTTATATTGTGACGTTGACATCTTTAGAAATAATTTGTGCAAACATAGTTGGACAATCGATGTAGCTGTCCCGAATCCCCATGCAAAAACAAGCATAATCACGATAACGCGTATTGTGATCTTCAGTCGATATTTTATGAGGTATTTCAGGGCGATGTATCGATCCAACGCAATAAAACACAAAGTTGATATCGAAACTATAAAACATGTCGTGTAGATAAAGCGAATAGCGTAACATTGTATCGAGCTGAAGCTCCAGAGTCCGCCTATTACTTGTGTTGCGATACTGTATGGCATGATACAAACACCTGAAACTAGATCTGTGAGTGAAAGTCCAAGAATTAGCAGATTGGAATTTGTTCTGAGATTACGAAATCGTTTCGCGGCAATTAACACCAGTATGTTTCCAGCAATCGTAACAAGAGTGATGACGGAACACACGACTGTGATGGCGACGGCGTGAGGATTTTGATATTCAACTGGATCAACATCTGATCCATTAGTGATGTTAGCCATTTTGTTCTTCTGTACCGTACGTACTGATTTACTTATTTAATTATTGGCGAAATACATTTTATCATTGGCGATTAAGTTTGAACTGAAAACACGAATATATAAAAGGGTACAGTGCATCTCATTAATAACTTAAAATGTGTCCAAAATCAATATTTAACGCATGTTTTGAACTTAATTTGATTGTAGGGAAATACTGCCTCAGGCACAAATGACTTCTAATCAAATTAAGTCCAAGACATTCAACAGAAGATTTCTCACATCGTGTGCACTAATTAACCTGCTTCTCTGTTAGGAACGGGTTTTATGAAAAATGTTACTCTCATAAACAGCTACGGCTTATAGCAACAGCTTATGGAGATCCCATGGTGAACACACATTTCAGAAATTTACGGAAATTAACGATGTCCTTCCGAATGCAAATTGTCACAATATGTAGTCTACGCTGAATACGACGGCTACAATGCTAATAATCGCTATATATAAGATTGAAGTCATTATACTTCACTGATAGATTTAAGGCGCGTGCGTTTGCATCACACCAATCGAGAAATTAAACAAACATGAAATACCTGATAAACAATAGAGCGCTTATAGAATCGAAATTGAAGTATGCGCTTATGCACAGTCAATACTCCCTGCTCCCACTTTCATGACATCCCTATGACGGATGATGATAATATGGGCACTTTAATTATTTACACAATACCTTACGTTCCACGAGGTTCGATTTGAAGAGCATTGCCAACATAATGAATCGAAGTATTTTAGATCATAATCGAAGAATTTGTTATGAAAATGCAGTCAAATAGATGTATAATAGTGTTCGGTATTCGTATAAAAATTGGTATTCGAATGTTCGTATAGTTACATGGATGAATATTTGAGTTATTTGAATATTTCAGGTGACAGCTATATAGAAACGAATTAAGCATGCAGGATATGAAATGTTTTGCTGGGGGAAAATACGATTGACACTTTGACACCATAGGGCCAAATGTGCGCTAGATATCTCCCAGGTTTCTAGTCATTCGGTTTAAATCTCAATGAGAAAATGCAGTTTAAATATTCTTATCATACATTTCCTATATTCCCCTATGGCAGACATCTTGAATAAAGAAAACCAGATTTATCGAAAACTATTGGAGGGATCCAATATGCAATTGAAACCTAATCAAGAAATTATAACAGTTAGGAGATTATCAAGTTTCTGGTAGATCGGACGAAAAGATTTTGAAAAATGACATTTTTGTTTTCAACTTCTCTCTGTTCGGGTGTGTACTTCTGTCTTGGAACCACCATATGCTGCACGCTATCTTCTGATATGATCATTGAACTTGTGTGATTAAGGCGAGTTCATTTCTGCTAAAATCGAAACTTCTAACATTAATGACATAAAGGGTTATTAAGAAATTACCGTGAATCCCTCTTTGGGATAGAAACCATGGGCGTAGTTGCTGTTTGAACATTTCCCGTAAATGGATGACTTTGGGTGACATTGGATCATTTCCAATATGTCCTTTGAAATGTTCAGGCAACATACACTGGTTTCTGGCAAAATGTAAACTAGAAACTTTGACAGTACGGGTTAGCTTGACATTTTATCCTTGGCCACACAGTCAGCAGACATCTTCATGAGCCAAGGGTAACGTACAGCCGACGGAGTGGTGATCCCATAACATGTATGCGTTGTTGTTGTTGCTGTTGTTGTTGTTGTTGTTGTTGTTGTTGTTGTTGTTGTTGTCTTGGTCGTCGCCTTGGTCGTCTTGGTCGTCGTCTTTGTCATGTTGGTCTTGGCCTTGTTCCTGGTCGTCGTCGTCGTCGTCGTAGTCGTCGTCGTCGTCGTCGTCGTCGTCGTCGTTGATTTGGTTTTAACTGTACGGTTGAAATAATACAAATTCATATACATGTCATGTGTATCCCGAAAATCATTGAATCCAATCTGAAATTAATACCAAATCCTGTCAATATAGGATCTAGAAATTGACCACGTCTCACATTGATCGGGCCAAACAACATATTGGGAGCCATTTAAAAAAAATATATTTTCAATTCAATTTAAGACAATTTTCATATTTTTCATAGTTATTCGAATTTTCGTATGCTATGCGAATATTGGTGCATATTTGTCTATATGAATGAATATTGGAAATTTGGAATATTTGGACCGAACACGAATGCATAGACACAATCCGGATATTTGCGAATATGAGTTTGTGTGGCGAGGTGGGTGGGTGTGTTTTGGCAACACGATGTTTTAAAACGTTTGGGATTGTGAATCCATATAAGTCATCTAAGTCACACCTCTTTAGGGGCTATTACTAAGTTCAACTCTGTATTTCTCATACGCAGGTTATTTCTGATCGGATAGATATTTCAAACTTTCGTCCTTTCTGAATAATAACGAGCCACAACCATTCGTTAAAACTTGCTCTGAACACGTGCTGGTAGGATTTACTAGCTCAAGCCATAGTTTACTAATCTTAACGTGGTATTTTCTAGGATGGCTCGTCAGTTTACTCTAGCAAACATCAGGCAAATCACGTTATTTGCTTGGTAAATTGGATCAAAGAATATGCATACCATAAAATTATGACATGCGCTTATATGACAAACATGCACTTTATAAGAAGCTATCATTTGCATTTAGTCATCAGTCTGAGTGCCCAAACAAGGACACATTTGTCGAATACTCGAGTCGTTAATCTATATTTCAATTAAATATATTTGAAATGTTAAATTTGGAAACCGAAGTTTGAAGCTGGCGGCCATTTTGGATTTCGGATCATCGTCCCTTTCGATAGGTTTCTTCCCCACACCTATTCCAACGACACTATGCGGTTTCAAAGTGATCCGATAAACGGTAACGGAGCGCTCGCCTGCCCGACCGCCGGCCAAGTCACCCACCTGCTCACCCGCACTCTCCATCACATACTACAGCGCAAGTCTTGGCGGGGTATTACAACTAAGAGTTTAATAAGCATCTATAAAAACAAAGTATGTCATCATGGGTATTTACATCAAGCTGAATGAATAATAACTGTTGATCATATTTCAAGTTGTGTACCTGTCTCAGAAACCATCTGGTAGACAAAAAACATTGAAAAGACTGATTTAAGCTAAGGAAAGTCTATACATAAATTATGCGAAAATATACGAGTTTGTCATTCCAGTTGCAAATTTTCTAAAATAATCTTCTCTTGGTCTGCAAATCTACATTTTCTACATTACATGAGAAAATTTAAACTTTCTTGAACAAAAATCGAGGGTTAAAGTGTTAATGGATTCTATTCCAAAGAGTTGAGTAAATACGCGTTCTCAATGACAGCGTTGTCGTAGCTACTGTTTGCATATCTAAGTGTCATCTTACAACATATTTATTTTGTTTCAGTTCAATTAGCACGCATACGGCTGGGCTTTTAGTCAATGCGAATGAGACCTTTGAGAAATAGATAAAATCTTAGTGGTTGGTATCGCGTCTGAATATTCTATAGGTTATTGTAGGATCAATGTATGTTTGGGTCAGTTATGTTGCCACAGAAACATGTTAGTTAGTAGAATTTTGGCCCGGTATCCGGCCAGTACCGGCCAAGTAACATGCGTTATTGGGCTAGCAGCTACAGCGTCCAACAATTACGTATATGGTTATCTCTCTCTATTTTAATTAGCTAATCCAACATCAGCTTACTAGTGTTGCAAAGTTTCTGCTATTACATGCAAATGGTACACCAATCAGCAAGGATATGTCCTACTTCTTGATTGACGTCAGTTTTGACGTACTCATGCACATTTCTACGTGCACAGTGATGTGGTTTCGCTTGATAAATATCGATAAACTTCCTCTTAAAAAGGCATCACTGAACGCCGGTATCATGTTAGTATTATTATCATATAGTAACTAGAGATCGAGATTGTTCGACACATCGGTATCGTGTTAGCATTATTACCATATAGTAACTAGAGATCGCGATTGTTCGATACGCAGGTACCATGTTAACATTATTACCATATAGTAACTAGAGATCGCGACTGTTTAACACGTCGGTACCATGTTAGCATTATTACAATATAGTAACTAGAGATCGCGATTGTTCGACACGCCGGTATCATGTTAGCATTATTACCATACAGTAACTAGAGATCGCGACTGTTCGATACTTTGACACACCGGTATATCGTAATTCAATGAAAAATCATGGGCAATTTATGGTGACATGCTCAGCAGCTACAGCTTCCAGTTAAAGTAATTTCAAAATATTCAACAGTTTGACGCCGGAATTCACGGACACTATAATCAATTTGTGTATATGTCCACTGTCCAGATCTATGCCAGCTCAAGCACAAGAGTTGGAAGATATATCGATATCTACCGATTCACTGCACACCAGTCATACCGGGATATTGTCGAGGAGAACACGGTGCATTCCTAACCAGGACGATCACGTCTATCACAAGTAAACAGTTTAATGTTATTTTCATTAGCCACTTATTTTATCACTGAATAAGATCGGCACAAAGGAAGCGGTTAAAGCCATGTATTATAATAGCAAAGTGACAACTCGAAAGGTCATTATCTGTGCACTCTCTTTCTATTGTCACGGGATACACTATTCCACGTGACTATTAATGTTAGTATATGTGTTAAATGTTACTTACCTGAGATTGGTTGGGTAGAGTTCTGGAGTATACATAAAGATGGTATTGAATGAAGAGGTAATGGCGGCCTTTCCTAATAGTGAAAGTGCTGTCAATGCTATCCCTGGTGCTGGTTCTGCGAATTATGAATTAAATGTTATCAATAAAACAAAGGCTTTTAGCCTAATCTATATTAACAAAATGAACCCGGTTAATAATACAGCGAAGTATTTTCATTGGTTGTTAGTGTGCAAATGTAATTTTATATTAACCAATCAGAATACGATCGCACCCCTCCCCACCCTCCCGCGGCATTGAATATCACTATACCGAAGCGGAGAGATAGTGACGCGCGTCATGGCGCAATAATACAGGTGGTGACGCCCCATGGTATATAAGATATTTTTGTGAATGCACATTGTTAACGTGTGAGTTCGTGCATGCTAGCGTGTGCGCGTGGTGGATGGGGTTAATGGTGTGGAAGGTGATCACCCAGGCTACTTTTTGCAGCAGCAGACGACGACGACGACGACGACGACGACGACGACGACGACGACGACGACGACGACGACGACGACGACGACGACGACGACGACGACGACAACGACGACGAGGAGGAGGAGGACGAGGATGACAACGACAACGACAACGACAACGACGACGACGACGACGACGACAACGACAACGACAACGACAACGACAACGACAACAACAACAACAACAACAACAAAAACAACAACAACAACAACGTACCTACAAAAACCCGAAGAAGTACTGCGAGTAGCAAGGCTATGCCAGCTGTTAGTTGAAAGACGTAAAGAGACGGTTTCCGCCCAAACCTGTAATAACCAAATGCCATATGTAAATGCACATGTGTTCTATTGGCTGTTCATAAAACATTCTGGCAAAAACATATACTGATAGGCTAGCAGGGGTATCAATGTAGTCATATTACATTGATAATGTACAGTAATAATACCAAAGCTTAGATAGAGGGGCTGTGGAATTCATACATTCATCTTTATAAGGACAGGACAGGGTCCATCTGTACATTCTGCCGGATACACAGCTCTGTAGCAATTGAAGGATCCGATCTGTCACTAAAGTATCTGACGTTATGCGCAATTACGTCACATGTATGATGACGTCATAATGCATAGTGACACAGCTAGTTCTATCATGAACATTGAAAGGTCTGTCAAGTGTACGAAATATATATGTGTTCACTATTTAATAAACATTATGTTGAGTATTTGGAAACTAATTTGACAGAAAGCAGTAAAATTTGTTTAAAAATATTCAACGGCTTACCTGTATAGTTAGCTTAAAATTTGGAATATGGGAATTCATGATTAAATGTATATTTAAATTATTTCCAATACGGCGAAAAATCTGGCAGAGCTTACCTAGAAAAGGGCGGGACATAGCTAGAAATAGAGGAAGCGTTATCACACCGACGTTATCAGCATCATCACCCGGTTAAATTAGTTTCAGAATATTTAACAGCTTACCTGTATAGTTTTATAGAAATTGATAGCCACGGAGTTCAGGGATAGATGGATCACAACACGAGTGAGGTGTGGGTGTAGCTTAGCTAGAGATGGGCGGGGCATAGCTAAAACTGGAAATGTCCATATACCAGCGAACAAATGAGTCAATATAACGTAACAGTTGTCTCCCTCTCAACATCTAAAGCAAATGTGGTAAAGCTAGACTCTTGTTTCATGTGGAAACAACTGCTTCCATCAAAGGAGACAAGGCATATCCACAAACTTGCCATGCTGATGAAATTTTCAGGATCTCGCCGGGTTTCCAACTTTATACTGCCGTTACAGTATACACCTACGGTGACCTTGATACCGTCGGGTGGAGAATGGAGACATGGCAGGGGGAGATGTCGTTAAGTCTAACAACAACACACTACAGATGTATTGAGAGCATGGGAACTCAATATAAAGTTTCAGCGTTGGAGGAAACACTATGTTGTCATAGAACCGCTCAGATTAATTACAGGCAAATCTCCACACGCATGCAAATATTGACATGTCTACTAAAGCATCCTGTACAAACTACTTCACGAAATGACAAACAAACGTGATACCATTATTGATATCAATGAATGGACGCGTAAGATCTGTCACTCAACTAGCTGACGTCATACTCAATTACGTCCCTATCTAGCTGACGTCACAACCAAAATAAAGTAAGATTATCCGGCATGAAGCTGGAAAAGTCCGTCAAGTGTATGAATTGTATACGGATTTTTTGTCTTTGATGTATTTACAATTTACTATATATATTGTGTTGAATATTTTGCAACTAATTTGACTGGGATGTGTTGTTGGCATAAGCAGCAAAATTCCCAATCATATTAGTTTCAAAGCATTCAATATCTTGCCCCTATAGTTACGTTAAATTTGGGATTCTTGGAACTTGAGTGAAGATTATATATGTTTGAATCGTGTCTTGGGCAATAGTGAAAGAATGAGGACTGGTTGCCAAAGCTTACCGCTTTATGCCGATATATACAGCAAGAGCAGCAGGAAATTCTACCAAAGCGCCGATAAAGAAGTTGAGGAATCTGTCACCAGACATTGTGTCAGATAACATCACCAGACCAAAGTAGACAAAACTGTTAACAATCCTGAAAATATAACAATGAATGAACGAACGACCGAACTAACGAACAGAAGAACGAACGAAGGAACGAACGAACGAACGAACGAACGAAAGAACGAACGAACGAACGAACGAACGAACGAACGAACGAACGAACGAACCAACGAACGAGCGAACGAACGAACGAACGAACGAACGAAAGAACGAAGGAACGAATGAACGATTGAATGCACAGACGAATGGACAGATGGGCGGGTGGGCAGGTGGGTAGACTGGTGACGGATAGACGGATGGACGTACGGACCGATGGACAAACGGATGGAGGGGCAGGCAGAAGGATGGGTGGGTGGGTGGGTGGGTGGACGGCTGGACGGACGTACGGACCGACAGAAAGATGGGTGGGTCTTGGTGGGTGAGTGGGTGCGTGGATGGATGGATGGATGGATCGATGGATCGATGGATCGATGGATGGATGGATGGATGGATGGATGGATGGATGGATGGTTGGATGGATGGATGGATGGATGGATGATTGAAAGAATGGGTGAATAGATCGACGACTTGCATTA
The DNA here is from genome assembly GCA_034401795.1 of Chaetoderma sp. LZ-2023a. Classification (NCBI taxonomy): domain Eukaryota; kingdom Metazoa; phylum Mollusca; class Caudofoveata; order Chaetodermatida; family Chaetodermatidae; genus Chaetoderma; species Chaetoderma sp. LZ-2023a. The sequence goes on along the minus strand of CM067360.1, from coordinate 97,867,084 downwards.
ATGTGGGGAAGTTGGTCGAAATAGCTAGATATGCTTATAAGATATGACTCATAAATTGAGCTATCATACATAACAGACTCACCATATATACGCCATTACCAATGTGGTTCTTCGTAGTAGTGGATGCCGATATATATCCAACACGGAATATTTCCCTGTATCCACAGACTCACCCATCGGTGATGAAATATCACCCATTACGACATCCTTCTCTTCTCCGTGCGTTGATTGAACTAACTGCTTAACTTCGTCATTGGTCATTTTTTTCTCAATCTTGTCAGACGATACACCCAGTCGGGGCATCATTGGCGTCTCTCTTAGCTTATCAGAGGTAGCTTGCTTTATTATGGGGTCGTCTGGTAAGTTAGCGTCTATATTACCGTCGGTGGTGACATTTTCCTTGGTAAATTCACCAGAAGTCTCTTGGTTTATTTCATTCTTGTCACTTTGCAAAGCTACAGTGAATACTGGCAATAAGTCCATCTGCATCGGATCTTTAATTGCTCCCAAAACATCATATACTTTCTTCTTATTGATCCTTGCTGCTTTTCTCACAATCTTATTCGCTTCTTCTATCCGGTTATTGACGTAGAGCCATCGAATAGATTCATCCGTATACCTATGGTTAATAAAAAAATTATCAAAAAATTAATTTAACAGAGCATTAACAGTTTAATCACGATGTTTCGATTGAGGTAAGTCTAGTTACCTGGGACTGCTTACAAAAGGGTGTAATGACGCATCGTCTGGACCGGTGAATTGGATCTTAACCCCTCTTATGTCAACTTAACCCTTCAAACTTCAAACTTCAGCTATGTAGTGATCTTCAGGCATGTCTATTTGCAAGCCAAGAAAAAAGTATTTTTGAAAATTTACCACTGGAATGACTGGCTCTGTAACCGAGCCAGTCATTCCAGTGTAGGTAAAAATTAAAGAATACACTTCTCTTGGCTTGCAAATGGACACTGGCTAAGCAAATACTTAAATTTTCTTTAACGTTACCCCTTTGATGGTCAAACCAGCCAAAATTCCAGTGATACATTTTTAAACATAGTCTTCTAAAATTAAAATTACTTGAAAAATGGTGACCATTAAAACGATTAATTAATATAAGTAGTATTTTCAGTGCATTGAGGCGCGGCTACCAAAGAGTGCTTAATCTATTCTCTGATCTTAGCTTCCTTTCCTTGGACATTCAGGATGAATTTTCCTTCAGCGTTATACGCAGAAGGCAATGATGGTGGACAAGCACTTCTCAGACCTTGGGCCGTGATAATCATATTGAGACAATCATCTGCGGTTGCGATGTTATCTTATACAGATTCGGCTTGCAGGGTGACAAGATCTTTTAGTCGTTCAATAACTTGTCCACTTTGCCTACTTTAATCGATGTCTAGTTATGACCAGTCCATTTCTATCTGAGATCCGGCCACGTTATAGGTGTGTTGACACCTTAAAGCCCGAATTACCAAAATCTAAATTTCAAGGTGACTAGACAGATAAGCCAATGCATATTTCGAAAGTAATTTGAGGGGAGGGGGGTGGGTGGGATGGGGTGAGGGTGGGTGGGGTGGGGGTGGGGGGGGGGGTTAGGCGGAGTTGGACAGCTCCCAGTGAAATTATCTTTAAAATATTCAACGAAATGTCTATTAAGTTGTAAATCAACAAAGGATATACAATTCAGACATTTTTATAACAAACTATTACCACGTATGTCCTTCCGATTGTGACGTCAGCTAACAGGTGACGTATTTGATTATGACATCATAGCGTTGATGTGAGTGCGTCATATTAGGTACAATGCATAGGCACGCATATGTAAACATGATCTCATATGAGCAAGTGTAGAAACTTACAGAAAGTTTACAATACCCACTACCGAGGTTAAGCAGAGGGCGAGCTGCATGTGGCGCCAGGTTTGGTCACGGAAGAAATAGCCAAACAGCGTCAAACAACACATCTGCAAACCCCAAAACGAACCAGAGATAACGGTGAGCTCTGAGCGATACCCCGCAGGCATTAACTCCAGCGACAGTACAGCGGTAATCATAACCAGACCCTAGTAACAGAAATGTACACAGCTTTAGATATGATTATCAGATCCTAGTAATAGAAATATGCAAAAGTAGAAATGATTATCAGCCATTTAGGGAAGTAGTTACTCAGACAGGGGATTTCTGCATATTACGTCATACGCTTGTACTGAACAGCTAAAGACAATGTAAATAGTAAATGGTCGAAGGGACCGAACCCGAACTGGCTAAATCGAAATGTCTACCAAAATCTAGTAGCACAGGCCAATCGAGAATTTCAAAATGTGAATGTTGTTCTAAATAATATATGTAGTGTGAAGCTGCAGATGGTAGATCGCTACGTGAAACCCAGGCCTCTTATATATCATAAAGCTACTGGATGTATACTATTTACTTTAGTGTGCTCAAAAGTGGCCCTTGCAATCGGTTATAAGCTATACCAGCAAATGTGGTTACAAATAATAATCATATCAAGTGATATCCTACTTGCTGGATCTCCTAACACTGCCAGAGCCATCGAAGTAATATATATATAATCGCTGTCCTATACTTTAAGCCGCGTGAGCCCACAGTTCTAATGTTCAGCAAACGTTTGATGCATACAACACGTTGGCCACATCGTATTGTACGCAACTTATTGTCCCGTGTGTAGACACTTACAACATGTTATATTCAACGTGCTGGTTCGTGTGTATGATGTTTCTCTCTACTGCCGCGGCGTTCCGGGCGTCCCTTTTACTTTAGACTATTAGATGACGATTTCCTCTCATGGTGTGATAGATGGGTACTAATGCTCTACGCAGTACAAATGGTAAAATATGGAAAGAGGGATTCATACGAGATGCCCTGGCACCACACCAAGCAGCGATATTTCTTAACTCCTTTTCAGCTACTGTATCTAAGGTGAAGTATGTGCGTCAGCA